>OY726518.1:2978990-3281390 GCA_963383655.1 Bathymodiolus septemdierum
CAATGATTTGTACATTTACCACTCACCAGACGTGTTATCTATTGACAGTGGTAATAGTCCTCAAAGGTAAACATCTGATACAGTAGATCAATGATTTGTACATTTACCACTCACCAGACATGTTATCTATTGACAGTGGTAATAGTCCTCAAAGGTAAACATCTGATACAGTAGATCAATGATTTGTACATTTACCACTCACCAGACGTGTTATCTATTGACAGTGGTAATAGTCCTCAAAGGTAAACATCTGATACAGTAGATCAATGATTTGTACATTTACCACTCACCAGACATGTTATCTATTGACAGTGGTAATAGTCCTCAAAGGTAAACATCTGATACAGTAGATCAATGATTTGTACATTTACCACTCACCAGACGTGTTATCTATTGACAGTGGTAATAGTCCTCAAAGGTAAACATCTGATACAGTAGATCAATGATTTGTACATTTACCACTCACCAGACATGTTATCTATTGACAGTGGTAATAGTCCTCAAAGGTAAACATCTGATACAGTAGATCAATGATTTGTACATTTACCACTCACCAGACGTGTTATCTATTGACAGTGGTAATAGTCCTCAAAGGTAAACATCTGATACAGTAGATCAATGATTTGTACATTTACCACTCACCAGACATGTTATCTATTGACAGTGGTAATAGTCCTCAAAGGTAAACATCTGATACAGTAGATCAATGATTTGTACATTTACCACTCACCAGACATGTTATCTATTGACAGTGGTAATAGTCCTCAAAGGTAAACATCTGATACAGTAGATCAATGATTTGTACATTTACCACTCACCAGACGTGTTATCTATTGACAGTGGTAATAGTCCTCAAAGGTAAACATCTGATACAGTAGATCAATGATTTGTACATTTACCACTCACCAGACATGTTATCTATTGACAGTGGTAATAGTCCTCAAAGGTAAACATCTGATACAGTAGATCAATGATTTGTACATTTACCACTCACCAGACGTGTTATCTATTGACAGTGGTAATAGTCCTCAAAGGTAAACATCTGATACAGTAGATCAATGATTTGTACATTTACCACTCACCAGACATGTTATCTATTGACAGTGGTAATAGTCCTCAAAGGTAAACATCTGATACAGTAGATCAATGATTTGTACATTTACCACTCACCAGACATGTTATCTATTGACAGTGGTAATAGTCCTCAAAGGTAAACATCTGATACAGTAGATCAATGATTTGTACATTTACCACTCACCAGACGTGTTATCTATTGACAGTGGTAATAGTCCTCAAAGGTAAACATCTGATACAGTAGATCAATGATTTGTACATTTACCACTCACCAGACATGTTATCTATTGACAGTGGTAATAGTCCTCAAAGGTAAACATCTGATACAGTAGATCAATGATTTGTACATTTACCACTCACCAGACGTGTTATCTATTGACAGTGGTAATAGTCCTCAAAGGTAAACATCTGATACAGTAGATCAATGATTTGTACATTTACCACTCACCAGACATGTTATCTATTGACAGTGGTAATAGTCCTCAAAGGTAAACATCTGATACAGTAGATCAATGATTTGTACATTTACCACTCACCAGACATGTTATCTATTGACAGTGGTAATAGTCCTCAAAGGTAAACATCTGATACAGTAGATCAATGATTTGTACATTTACCACTCACCAGACGTGTTATCTATTGACAGTGGTAATAGTCCTCAAAGGTAAACATCTGATACAGTAGATCAATGATTTGTACATTTACCACTCACCAGACGTGTTATCTATTGACAGTGGTAATAGTCCTCAAAGGTAAACATCTGATACAGTAGATCAATGATTTGTACATTTACCACTCACCAGACATGTTATCTATTGACAGTGGTAATAGTCCTCAAAGGTAAACATCTGATACAGTAGATCAATGATTTGTACATTTACCACTCACCAGACGTGTTATCTATTGACAGTGGTAATAGTCCTCAAAGGTAAACATCTGATACAGTAGATCAATGATTTGTACATTTACCACTCACCAGACATGTTATCTATTGACAGTGGTAATAGTCCTCAAAGGTAAACATCTGATACAGTAGATCAATGATTTGTACATTTACCACTCACCAGACGTGTTATCTATTGACAGTGGTAATAGTCCTCAAAGGTAAACATCTGATACAGTAGATCAATGATTTGTACATTTACCACTCACCAGACATGTTATCTATTGACAGTGGTAATAGTCCTCAAAGGTAAACATCTGATACAGTAGATCAATGATTTGTACATTTACCACTCACCAGACGTGTTATCTATTGACAGTGGTAATAGTCCTCAAAGGTAAACATCTGATACAGTAGATCAATGATTTGTACATTTACCACTCACCAGACGTGTTATCTATTGACAGTGGTAATAGTCCTCAAAGGTAAACATCTGATACAGTAGATCAATGATTTGTACATTTACCACTCACCAGACATGTTATCTATTGACAGTGGTAATAGTCCTCAAAGGTAAACATCTGATACAGTAGATCAATGATTTGTACATTTACCACTCACCAGACATGTTATCTATTGACAGTGGTAATAGTCCTCAAAGTAAACATCTGATACAGTAGATCAATGATTTGTACATTTACCACTCACCAGACGTGTTATCTATTGACAGTGGTAATAGTCCTCAAAGGTAAACATCTGATACAGTAGATCAATGATTTGTACATTTACCACTCACCAGACATGTTATCTATTGACAGTGGTAATAGTCCTCAAAGGTAAACATCTGATACAGTAGATCAATGATTTGTACATTTACCACTCACCAGACGTGTTATCTATTGACAGTGGTAATAGTCCTCAAAGGTAAACATCTGATACAGTAGATCAATGATTTGTACATTTACCACTCACCAGACATGTTATCTATTGACAGTGGTAATAGTCCTCAAAGGTAAACATCTGATACAGTAGATCAATGATTTGTACATTTACCACTCACCAGACATGTTATCTATTGACAGTGGTAATAGTCCTCAAAGGTAAACATCTGATACAGTAGATCAATGATTTGTACATTTACCACTCACCAGACGTGTTATCTATTGACAGTGGTAATAGTCCTCAAAGGTAAACATCTGATACAGTAGATCAATGATTTGTACATTTACCACTCACCAGACGTGTTATCTATTGACAGTGGTAATAGTCCTCAAAGGTAAACATCTGATACAGTAGATCAATGATTTGTACATTTACCACTCACCAGACATGTTATCTATTGACAGTGGTAATAGTCCTCAAAGGTAAACATCTGATACAGTAGATCAATGATTTGTACATTTACCACTCACCAGACATGTTATCTATTGACAGTGGTAATAGTCCTCAAAGGTAAACATCTGATACAGTAGATCAATGATTTGTACATTTACCACTCACCAGACGTGTTATCTATTGACAGTGGTAATAGTCCTCAAAGGTAAACATCTGATACAGTAGATCAATGATTTGTACATTTACCACTCACCAGACATGTTATCTATTGACAGTGGTAATAGTCCTCAAAGGTAAACATCTGATACAGTAGATCAATGATTTGTACATTTACCACTCACCAGACGTGTTATCTATTGACAGTGGTAATAGTCCTCAAAGGTAAACATCTGATACAGTAGATCAATGATTTGTACATTTACCACTCACCAGACGTGTTATCTATTGACAGTGGTAATAGTCCTCAAAGGTAAACATCTGATACAGTAGATCAATGATTTGTACATTTACCACTCACCAGACGTGTTATCTATTGACAGTGGTAATAGTCCTCAAAGGTAAACATCTGATACAGTAGATCAATGATTTGTACATTTACCACTCACCAGACGTGTTATCTATTGACAGTGGTAATAGTCCTCTAAAGTAAACATCTGATACAGTAGATCAATGATTTGTACATTTACCACTCACCAGACATGTTATCTATTGACAGTGGTAATAGTCCTCAAAGGTAAACATCTGATACAGTAGATCAATGATTTGTACATTTACCACTCACCAGACATGTTATCTATTGACAGTGGTAATAGTCCTCAAAGGTAAACATCTGATACAGTAGATCAATGATTTGTACATTTACCACTCACCAGACATGTTATCTATTGACAGTGGTAATAGTCCTCAAAGGTAAACATCTGATACAGTAGATCAATGATTTGTACATTTACCACTCACCAGACATGTTATCTATTGACAGTGGTAATAGTCCTCAAAGGTAAACATCTGATACAGTAGATCAATGATTTGTACATTTACCACTCACCAGACGTGTTATCTATTGACAGTGGTAATAGTCCTCAAAGGTAAACATCTGATACAGTAGATCAATGATTTGTACATTTACCACTCACCAGACGTGTTATCTATTGACAGTGGTAATAGTCCTCAAAGGTAAACATCTGATACAGTAGATCAATGATTTGTACATTTACCACTCACCAGACATGTTATCTATTGACAGTGGTAATAGTCCTCAAAGGTAAACATCTGATACAGTAGATCAATGATTTGTACATTTACCACTCACCAGACGTGTTATCTATTGACAGTGGTAATAGTCCTCAAAGGTAAACATCTGATACAGTAGATCAATGATTTGTACATTTACCACTCACCAGACGTGTTATCTATTGACAGTGGTAATAGTCCTCAAAGGTAAACATCTGATACAGTAGATCAATGATTTGTACATTTACCACTCACCAGACGTGTTATCTATTGACAGTGGTAATAGTCCTCAAAGGTAAACATCTGATACAGTAGATCAATGATTTGTACATTTACCACTCACCAGACATGTTATCTATTGACAGTGGTAATAGTCCTCAAAGGTAAACATCTGATACAGTAGATCAATGATTTGTACATTTACCACTCACCAGACGTGTTATCTATTGACAGTGGTAATAGTCCTCAAAGGTAAACATCTGATACAGTAGATCAATGATTTGTACATTTACCACTCACCAGACGTGTTATCTATTGACAGTGGTAATAGTCCTCAAAGGTAAACATCTGATACAGTAGATCAATGATTTGTACATTTACCACTCACCAGACGTGTTATCTATTGACAGTGGTAATAGTCCTCAAAGGTAAACATCTGATACAGTAGATCAATGATTTGTACATTTACCACTCACCAGACGTGTTATCTATTGACAGTGGTAATAGTCCTCAAAGGTAAACATCTGATACAGTAGATCAATGATTTGTACATTTACCACTCACCAGACGTGTTATCTATTGACAGTGGTAATAGTCCTCAAAGGTAAACATCTGATACAGTAGATCAATGATTTGTACATTTACCACTCACCAGACGTGTTATCTATTGACAGTGGTAATAGTCCTCAAAGGTAAACATCTGATACAGTAGATCAATGATTTGTACATTTACCACTCACCAGACGTGTTATCTATTGACAGTGGTAATAGTCCTCAAAGGTAAACATCTGATACAGTAGATCAATGATTTGTACATTTACCACTCACCAGACGTGTTATCTATTGACAGTGGTAATAGTCCTCAAAGGTAAACATCTGATACAGTAGATCAATGATTTGTACATTTACCACTCACCAGACATGTTATCTATTGACAGTGGTAATAGTCCTCAAAGGTAAACATCTGATACAGTAGATCAATGATTTGTACAATTTACCACTCACCAGACGTGTTATCTATTGACAGTGGTAATAGTCCTCAAAGGTAAACATCTGATACAGTAGATCAATGATTTGTACATTTACCACTCACCAGACATGTTATCTATTGACAGTGGTAATAGTCCTCAAAGGTAAACATCTGATACAGTAGATCAATGATTTGTACATTTACCACTCACCAGACGTGTTATCTATTGACAGTGGTAATAGTCCTCAAAGGTAAACATCTGATACAGTAGATCAATGATTTGTACATTTACCACTCACCAGACGTGTTATCTATTGACAGTGGTAATAGTCCTCAAAGGTAAACATCTGATACAGTAGATCAATGATTTGTACATTTACCACTCACCAGACATGTTATCTATTGACAGTGGTAATAGTCCTCAAAGGTAAACATCTGATACAGTAGATCAATGATTTGTACATTTACCACTCACCAGACATGTTATCTATTGACAGTGGTAATAGTCCTCAAAGGTAAACATCTGATACAGTAGATCAATGATTTGTACATTTACCACTCACCAGACATGTTATCTATTGACAGTGGTAATAGTCCTCAAAGGTAAACATCTGATACAGTAGATCAATGATTTGTACATTTACCACTCACCAGACATGTTATCTATTGACAGTGGTAATAGTCCTCAAAGGTAAACATCTGATACAGTAGATCAATGATTTGTACATTTACCACTCACCAGACATGTTATCTATTGACAGTGGTAATAGTCCTCAAAGGTAAACATCTGATACAGTAGATCAATGATTTGTACATTTACCACTCACCAGACATGTTATCTATTGACAGTGGTAATAGTCCTCAAAGGTAAACATCTGATACAGTAGATCAATGATTTGTACATTTACCACTCACCAGACGTGTTATCTATTGACAGTGGTAATAGTCCTCAAAGGTAAACATCTGATACAGTAGATCAATGATTTGTACATTTACCACTCACCAGACATGTTATCTATTGACAGTGGTAATAGTCCTCAAAGGTAAACATCTGATACAGTAGATCAATGATTTGTACATTTACCACTCACCAGACATGTTATCTATTGACAGTGGTAATAGTCCTCAAAGGTAAACATCTGATACAGTAGATCAATGATTTGTACATTTACCACTCACCAGACATGTTATCTATTGACAGTGGTAATAGTCCTCAAAGGTAAACATCTGATACAGTAGATCAATGATTTGTACATTTACCACTCACCAGACATGTTATCTATTGACAGTGGTAATAGTCCTCAAAGGTAAACATCTGATACAGTAGATCAATGATTTGTACATTTACCACTCACCAGACGTGTTATCTATTGACAGTGGTAATAGTCCTCAAAGGTAAACATCTGATACAGTAGATCAATGATTTGTACATTTACCACTCACCAGACGTGTGTTATCTATTGACAGTGGTAATAGTCCTCTAAAGTAAACATCTGATACAGTAGATCAATGATTTGTACAATTACCACTCACCAGACGTGTTATCTATTGACAGTGGTAATAGTCCTCAAAGGTAAACATCTGATACAGTAGATCAATGATTTGTACATTTACCACTCACCAGACGTGTTATCTATTGACAGTGGTAATAGTCCTCAAAGGTAAACATCTGATACAGTAGATCAATGATTTGTACATTTACCACTCACCAGACTGTGTTATCTATTGACAGTGGTAATAGTCCTCAAAGGTAAACATCTGATACAGTAGATCAATGATTTGTACATTTACCACTCACCAGACATGTTATCTATTGACAGTGGTAATAGTCCTCAAAGGTTAACATCTGATACAGTAAATCAATGATTTGTACATTTACCACTCACCAGACGTGTTATCTATTGACAGTGGTAATAGTCCTCTAAAGTAAACATCTGATACAGTAGATCAATGATTTGTACATTTACCACTCACCAGACGTGTTATCTATTGACAGTGGTAATAGTCCTCAAAGGTAAACATCTGATACAGTAGATCAATGATTTGTACATTTACCACTCACCAGACATGTTATCTATTGACAGTGGTAATAGTCCTCAAAGGTAAACATCTGATACAGTAGATCAATGATTTGTACATTTACCACTCACCAGACATGTTATCTATTGACAGTGGTAATAGTCCTCAAAGGTAAACATCTGATACAGTAGATCAATGATTTGTACATTTACCACTCACCAGACGTGTTATCTATTGACAGTGGTAATAGTCCTCAAAGGTAAACATCTGATACAGTAGATCAATGATTTGTACATTTACCACTCACCAGACATGTTATCTATTGACAGTGGTAATAGTCCTCAAAGGTAAACATCTGATACAGTAGATCAATGATTTGTACATTTACCACTCACCAGACGTGTTATCTATTGACAGTGGTAATAGTCCTCTAAAGGTAAACATCTGATACAGTAGATCAATGATTTGTACATTTACCACTCACCAGACGTGTTATCTATTGACAGTGGTAATAGTCCTCAAAGGTAAACATCTGATACAGTAGATCAATGATTTGTACATTTACCACTCACCAGACATGTTATCTATTGACAGTGGTAATAGTCCTCAAAGGTAAACATCTGATACAGTAGATCAATGATTTGTACATTTACCACTCACCAGACATGTTATCTATTGACAGTGGTAATAGTCCTCTAAAGTAAACATCTGATACAGTAGATCAATGATTTGTACATTTACCACTCACCAGACGTGTTATCTATTGACAGTGGTAATAGTCCTCAAAGGTAAACATCTGATACAGTAGATCAATGATTTGTACATTTACCACTCACCAGACATGTTATCTATTGACAGTGGTAATAGTCCTCAAAGGTAAACATCTGATACAGTAGATCAATGATTTGTACATTTACCACTCACCAGACATGTTATCTATTGACAGTGGTAATAGTCCTCAAAGGTAAACATCTGATACAGTAGATCAATGATTTGTACATTTACCACTCACCAGACGTGTTATCTATTGACAGTGGTAATAGTCCTCTAAAGTAAACATATGATACAGTAGATCAATGATTTGTACATTTACCACTCACCAGACATGTTATCTATTGACAGTGGTAATAGTCCTCTAAAGTAAACATCTGATACAGTAGATCAATGATTTGTACATTTACCACTCACCAGACATGTTATCTATTGACAGTGGTAATAGTCCTCAAAGGTAAACATCTGATACAGTAGATCAATGATTTGTACATTTACCACTCACCAGACATGTTATCTATTGACAGTGGTAATAGTCCTCAAAGGTAAACATCTGATACAGTAGATCAATGATTTGTACATTTACCACTCACCAGACGTGTTATCTATTGACAGTGGTAATAGTCCTCTAAAGTAAACATCTGATACAGTAAATCAATGATTTGTACATTTACCACTCACCAGACGTGTTATCTATTGACAGTGGTAATAGTCCTCAAAGGTAAACATCTGATACAGTAGATCAATGATTTGTACATTTACCACTCACCAGACATGTTATCTATTGACAGTGGTAATAGTCCTCTAAAGTAAACATCTGATACAGTAAATCAATGATTTGTACATTTACCACTCACCAGACGTGTTATCTATTGACAGTGGTAATAGTCCTCTAAAGTAAACATCTGATACAGTAGATCAATGATTTGTACATTTACCACTCACCAGACATGTTATCTATTGACAGTGGTAATAGTCCTCAAAGGTAAACATCTGATACAGTAGATCAATGATTTGTACATTTACCACTCACCAGACATGTTATCTATTGACAGTGGTAATAGTCCTCAAAGGTAAACATCTGATACAGTAGATCAATGATTTGTACATTTACCACTCACCAGACATGTTATCTATTGACAGTGGTAATAGTCCTCAAAGGTAAACATCTGATACAGTAGATCAATGATTTGTACATTTACCACTCACCAGACATGTTATCTATTGACAGTGGTAATAGTCCTCTAAAGTAAACATCTGATACAGTAGATCAATGATTTGTACATTTACCACTCACCAGACGTGTTATCTATTGACAGTGGTAATAGTCCTCAAAGGTAAACATCTGATACAGTAGATCAATGATTTGTACATTTACCACTCACCAGACGTGTTATCTATTGACAGTGGTAATAGTCCTCTAAAGTAAACATCTGATACAGTAGATCAATGATTTGTACATTTACCACTCACCAGACGTGTTATCTATTGACAGTGGTAATAGTCCTCAAAGGTAAACATCTGATACAGTAGATCAATGATTTGTACATTTACCACTCACCAGACATGTTATCTATTGACAGTGGTAATAGTCCTCTAAAGTAAACATATGATACAGTAGATCAATGATTTGTACATTTACCACTCACCAGACGTGTTATCTATTGACAGTGGTAATAGTCCTCTAAAGTAAACATCTGATACAGTAGATCAATGATTTGTACATTTACCACTCACCAGACATGTTATCTATTGACAGTGGTAATAGTCCTCTAAAGTAAACATATGATACAGTAGATCAATGATTTGTACATTTACCACTCACCAGACATGTTATCTATTGACAGTGGTAATAGTCCTCAAAGGTAAACATCTGATACAGTAAATCAATGATTTGTACATTTACCACTCACCAGACGTGTTATCTATTGACAGTGGTAATAGTCCTCTAAAGTAAACATCTGATACAGTAAATCAATGATTTGTACATTTACCACTCACCAGACATGTTATCTATTGACAGTGGTAATAGTCCTCAAAGGTAAACATCTGATACAGTAGATCAATGATTTGTACATTTACCACTCACCAGACATGTTATCTATTGACAGTGGTAATAGTCCTCTAAAGTAAACAGCTGATACAGTAGATCAATGATTTGTACATTTACCACTCACCAGACATGTTATCTATTGACAGTGGTAATAGTCCTCAAAGGTAAACATCTGATACAGTAGATCAATGATTTGTACATTTACCACTCACCAGACGTGTTATCTATTGACAGTGGTAATAGTCCTCAAAGGTAAACATCTGATACAGTAGATCAATGATTTGTACATTTACCACTCACCAGACGTGTTATCTATTGACAGTGGTAATAGTCCTCAAAGGTAAACATCTGATACAGTAGATCAATGATTTGTACATTTACCACTCACCAGACATGTTATCTATTGACAGTGGTAATAGTCCTCTAAAGTAAACATCTGATACAGTAAATCAATGATTTGTACATTTACCACTCACCAGACGTGTTATCTATTGACAGTGGTAATAGTCCTCTAAAGTAAATATCTGATACAGTAAATCAATGATTTGTACATTTACCACTCACCAGACATGTTATCTATTGACAGTGGTAATAGTCCTCAAAGGTAAACATCTGATACAGTAGATCAATGATTTGTACATTTACCACTCACCAGACATGTTATCTATTGACAGTGGTAATAGTCCTCAAAGGTAAACATCTGATACAGTAGATCAATGATTTGTACATTTACCACTCACCAGACATGTTGTCTATTGACAGTGGTAATAGTCCTCTAAAGTAAACATCTGATACAGTAGATCAATGATTTGTACATTTACCACTCACCAGACGTGTTATCTATTGACAGTGGTAATAGTCCTCAAAGGTAAACATCTGATACAGTAGATCAATGATTTGTACATTTACCACTCACCAGACGTGTTATCTATTGACAGTGGTAATAGTCCTCAAAGGTAAACATCTGATACAGTAGATCAATGATTTGTACAATTACCACTCACCAGACGTGTTATCTATTGACAGTGGTAATAGTCCTCAAAGGTAAACATCTGATACAGTAGATCAATGATTTGTACATTTACCACTCACCAGACATGTTATCTATTGACAGTGGTAATAGTCCTCTAAAGTAAACATCTGATACAGTAAATCAATGATTTGTACATTTACCACTCACCAGACGTGTTATCTATTGACAGTGGTAATAGTCCTCTAAAGTAAATATCTGATACAGTAAATCAATGATTTGTACATTTACCACTCACCAGACATGTTATCTATTGACAGTGGTAATAGTCCTCAAAGGTAAACATCTGATACAGTAGATCAATGATTTGTACATTTACCACTCACCAGACATGTTATCTATTGACAGTGGTAATAGTCCTCAAAGGTAAACATCTGATACAGTAGATCAATGATTTGTACATTTACCACTCACCAGACATGTTGTCTATTGACAGTGGTAATAGTCCTCTAAAGTAAACATCTGATACAGTAGATCAATGATTTGTACATTTACCACTCACCAGACGTGTTATCTATTGACAGTGGTAATAGTCCTCAAAGGTAAACATCTGATACAGTAGATCAATGATTTGTACATTTACCACTCACCAGACGTGTTATCTATTGACAGTGGTAATAGTCCTCAAAGGTAAACATCTGATACAGTAGATCAATGATTTGTACAATTACCACTCACCAGACGTGTTATCTATTGACAGTGGTAATAGTCCTCAAAGGTAAACATCTGATACAGTAGATCAATGATTTGTACATTTACCACTCACCAGACATGTTATCTATTGACAGTGGTAATAGTCCTCAAAGGTAAACATCTGATCAGTAGATCAATGATTTGTACATTTACCACTCACCAGACGTGTTATCTATTGACAGTGGTAATAGTCCTCAAAGGTAAACATCTGATACAGTAGATCAATGATTTGTACAATTACCACTCACCAGACGTGTTATCTATTGACAGTGGTAATAGTCCTCAAAGGTAAACATCTGATACAGTAAATCAATGATTTGTACATTTACCACTCACCAGACGTGTTATCTATTGACAGTGGTAATAGTCCTCAAAGGTAAACATCTGATACAGTAGATCAATGATTTGTACATTTACCACTCACCAGACATGTTATCTATTGACAGTGGTAATAGTCCTCTAAAGTAAACATCTGATACAGTAGATCAATGATTTGTACATTTACCACTCACCAGACATGTTATCTATTGACAGTGGTAATAGTCCTCAAAGGTAAACATCTGATACAGTAGATCAATGATTTGTACATTTACCACTCACCAGACGTGTTATCTATTGACAGTGGTAATAGTCCTCAAAGGTAAACATCTGATACAGTAGATCAATGATTTGTACAATTACCACTCACCAGACGTGTTATCTATTGACAGTGGTAATAGTCCTCAAAGGTAAACATCTGATACAGTAGATCAATGATTTGTACATTTACCACTCACCAGACGTGTTATCTATTGACAGTGGTAATAGTCCTCAAAGGTAAACATCTGATACAGTAGATCAATGATTTGTACAATTACCACTCACCAGACATGTTATCTATTGACAGTGGTAATAGTCCTCAAAGGTAAACATCTGATACAGTAGATCAATGATTTGTACATTTACCACTCACCAGACGTGTTATCTATTGACAGTGGTAATAGTCCTCTAAAGTAAACATCTGATACAGTAGATCAATGATTTGTACATTTACCACTCACCAGACATGTTATCTATTGACAGTGGTAATAGTCCTCAAAGGTAAACATCTGATACAGTAGATCAATGATTTGTACATTTACCACTCACCAGACGTGTTATCTATTGACAGTGGTAATAGTCCTCAAAGGTAAACATCTGATACAGTAGATCAATGATTTGTACATTTACCACTCACCAGACATGTTATCTATTGACAGTGGTAATAGTCCTCTAAAGTAAACATCTGATACAGTAAATCAATGATTTGTACATTTACCACTCATCAGACGTGTTATCTATTGACAGTGGTAATAGTCCTCAAAGGTAAACATCTGATACAGTAGATCAATGATTTGTACATTTACCACTCACCAGACATGTTATCTATTGACAGTGGTAATAGTCCTCAAAGGTAAACATCTGATACCGATTTATACAGATTATGCAAATTAGGCATATTTTGATAAAAGATCACATTTAAATCTTCTCCTCTGAAACCGCTGAACCAAATTAAAACAAATTTGGCTGGGATGGTCCTTGGGTGGTCCCCTTTCAATATTGTGTCTGACAGCCCCGCCCTTCATTCAAAATGGCTGCTGTTACTAAAAATAGAAATTTCTTTAGTTGTCAATTTCTGCTTTATTGCAAATCAAAATGAACTCAAATTTTAACTGCAGCTACATGGCAATGAGTAGTTTAACATATATTCTTGGTTTTTCTGTGAGATTTTTTTCAGCCAGTTTATTCCGTTTAGAAATATCATGAGATAAAAATCACATCAAAATCTTTTGCTCAGAAATTTGAATTGAAATGATCTTTGGGTGGCCCACTTTCAAAATTATGTGTAACACCCCCATTTTCTATCAACTTTAGATGTCAAATTGAAAACCAGGTGAGCGATTACAGGCTCCTGGGAGCCTCTAGTTTTTTTTGCTTCCATGGTTAACCATACAGCTTTTTCTAAATTTTTGCCAAAAAAGTGGTGGGGGTACATTTTCAAATATAACCAATGTCATTTTTAACAGACAGAGCAAAGTCTGTCCATTCTCTGTGCCATAATAATATGTCCTGGTTAAGGAGGTATAGTTCTGGCTCTTATTTAGTGTACTTGTAAACAATCTAATGTAGCATTCATTATGTAATTCATATGTATAAAAAAACTAGATAAACAATGCACATATTGGCTTCATCTTGTCACACTATGACAAAAAATAATATAGACAGTATAATAACATGAGCAGTCAGGAATTGTCGTGAATCTGTCTATGTATAATAACATGAACAGTCAGGAATTGTCGTGAATCTGTCTATGTATAATAACATGAACAGTCAGGAATTGTCGTGAATCTGTCTATGTATAATAACATGAGCAGTCAGGAATTGTCGTGAATCTGTCTATGTATAATAACATGAGCAGTCAAGAATTGTTGTGAATCTGTCTATGTATAATAACATGAGCAGTCAGGAATTGTCGTGAATCTGTCTATGTATAATAACATGAGCAGTCAGGAATTGTCGTGAATCTGTCTATGTATAATAACATGAACAGTCAGGAATTGTAGTGAATCTGTCTGTGTATAATAACATGAACAGTCAGGAATTGTCGTGAATCTGTCTATGTATAATAACATGAACAGTCAGGAATTGTCGTGAATCTGTCTATGTATAATAACATGAACAGTCAGGAATTGTCGTGAATCTGTCTATGTATAATAACATGAACAGTCAGGAATTGTCGTGAATCTGTCTATGTATAATAACATGAGCAGTCAGGAATTGTCGTGAATCTGTCTATGTATAATAACATGAGCAGTCAAGAATTGTTGTGAATCTGTCTATGTATGATAACATGAACAGTCAGGAATTGTAGTGAATCTGTCTATGTATAATAACATGAGCAGTCAGGAATTGTCGTGAATCTGTCTATGTATAATAACATGAACAGTCAGGAATTGTCGTGAATCTGTCTATGTATAATAACATGAGCAGTCAGGAATTGTCGTGAATCTGTCTATGTATAATAACATGAGCAGTCAGGAATTGTCGTGAATCTGTCTATGTATGATAACATGAACAGTCAGGAATTGTCGTGAATCTGTCTATGTATAATAACATGAACAGTCAGGAATTGTTGTGAATCTGTCTATGTATAATAACATGAACAGTCAGGAATTGTCGTGAATCTGTCTATGTATAATAACATGAGCAGTCAGGAATTGTCGTGAATCTGTCTATGTATGGACGGAAGTTTTGTAACTGTGAATTACTCTGTTTGAGGCAAAATTTATCAAAAAATGTATTTCAATTTATTTTCTTGTATTTCAGTCCAAGTAAACTTACAGAAAGTTTGAATTCTATGTGTGTTGATGATGAACACAGGTTGATTGCACGTTATGCAGCCAGATTAGCAGCAGATGCAAAAAATGCTGTAAGTTTTTTTAAACAACTAATTATATTGAGGGATGGAAGATATACATAGTTAGATACTTCTACCAAAACACTGACCACCTTCAACAAGTTGAAAATTATGTCAGAGGTTGTACATAGTAATTAAAAAAGGTTAAGACTATTTACAGGTTTCCTATATTAGTATAGAGGAGACAGTAGCCTTGGATAACAGGGAAACTCATACCTAGGGGCTGTGGCAGCCAGTTCCAGTCAGATATTGTACTAGGGGAAAACTATTCCTCTATTTGTTTTAGATATAGATATAGCAGATATATAGATCTGCCCTATAATTTCTGCCCTGTAATTTCAACATAATTTTGTAATAGAAGAATTTTAAGAGTTCATGAGTTAAAAAGAAAACTTAATTTTGAACATCAAAAACACAGTTCTTTGATGATCCTTTGAAGACAAATAGTTTAAGCTTATTCTTAAATCTTGAGTGCTTTAAAACCATTCTTTGATAAAACTGACCGCCACGATATAACTGAAATATTGTTGAAAGTGGCATTAAACACCATAAACCAACCAATCTTAAGATAATCATTTGATAATAACTACAGAAAAGTGCATAAATTTTTGCTTTTGTTGATACAAATGTTATCAAAATCTTATAAGAATTTACTGTAGGATACTTCTTTTAACAGTTGTGATTTTAAATCAAATATACATGTATAGTAAAATATTACAGTGACAAATACTTTTGCATGTCTCTGTAAATCTTTTAATATCTCATACTAAATATATTTTACTGGTTCAAAAGATTTGAAGGACTGTGTTGGGGATGATTATATGGTGGTGAGATTAACATCTACATATACCACCAGTATCTAACCCCACTATATGCCATCATGTATGGTAATTAGATTCACATCTTCGTATACATCAGTGCCAACCACAACTAAAGTTAAAGAGTTCAGCTGACTCTGACTCACAATTTAACTGAAACATTGTTGAAAGTTGCATTAAATATCTATAATAATAAAAATTGCATGCGTTATAAGCCTGATCCTTCACTCTGCTGTCCTGGATCTTCTGACTCTGCCCTATGATCTAATCCCAAAGTTATTATCCCCCCCCCCCCCACAACTTAATTTGCTATAGTCCATATTTTCTGGATTTTCAGTTTTATATGTACTTTTGGTCTAATAGAATTGCCATCCTTAGTCAGAACCATATGGTACATTTTTTTGCTTAGTGTTTATTTGTCAAATTTACTTGTTATGTTTTAGTTCATTATTAGCTCACCTGTACCATCTGAGATATTGTCATCAATTTGTACCTGTCATCAGCCCTGCATTTTAGCTTTTAGCATTTCTATCTAAATCTCATTAATTACAGGCCCAGTTGGGACCAAACTTGGTAGAACTGTTACCTGGGCAATCCTAAACATCTAAGATTATTTTCGTTTCATATGGAAATTCAACATGGCTGCTTGGACCAATTATACTTTCTGATTAGCTTAATTTAAAAAAAAACAATAATCTTAAAAACTGTGTGTGTGATGGAATTGCTCTTTGGTAGGAATGCTCATTATATTGCCCTCTAAAAAGTTTTTGTTTTTTTTGTCAGTTGAAATCCAAGATGGCTGTCATTACAAGACAAATATATACTAGGCAAGCTTCTTAATTTTGAAAACCATGAATTAATTTCACATAGCTCACATTCAACTTTAGTTTGTCCATCTTTCATTAATGTTCTACGTAATTTATAAGAGTCTACATAATTTCCTCTAAATTGAGTTCTTGTACAATCTCACAAAGTCTGACTAACTCATGCTGTTTATTTATGTAGGCTTTGATACTGCGATCTTGCAAATATTGTTTTAATGCCGGCACCTGTAAACACAAAAAGTCTATGTCTGATCCTTGACTTCAACCAGATGTTGCGATGCTCTCTGTTTGTTGTCAGATTACGCTTTTTCGTGCCTCCAAATTGAAAATGTTCGGTAACCTGAAACATTCCATTGGAACGAAAGTTTGCGAGACCCTCAAAATTCAAATCCCTCATTTCGTCTTGTTCCAGCAAAAACTTTGCCACCATAGGCATTTTTGTTTCTTATTGGTGGAAACTTTAAAATTCTTCTCCTCTGACAGTTCAAATCCAAATGGTTTGTCAGTTGGTACAAATAATTTATGTGAGATCCTCCACAGAAATTCTGTATATTGTATAGATCTGATGAAAAGCATAATGTGAAATTACCTCCCCTTCATTTTCATTCATTCGAACAGAAAAAAACTTCTTTCAAGGCATTAAAACAATTCAAAATCAGGTGTAACAAATACAATATGCTTTAGATAATAATGATATTATGTAGAAATTCTTTTTAAAAACAATTCTTTATGTACCAGTAAAATATAGTATAAAATTGCAGTTAAAAAAATATTGACCGCCATATATTATGTAAATATATAATGAATTATGACAGAGCCTGAAGGAGGAGGTATCATGATTTTTGTTATTTTTGATATTAAATTAACTCAGATATATGTCCTATAATGTAGTAAACAAATATTGAAGCAATTTATTTTTTATTCTGGAAAAGAAATTGTCTGCGTTTCAAATAGTTGTATAGGATGTTTGATTATTTAAATGTACATTGAACTCTACCAGTATGACAAATTGTATTGACATATATTAATTAAGTGTTTCCTGAATTTTTTTAATTGTGCCCATTAATACTAAACTGCTGCTTATGTTCCAGTTTATTTTGTATAAACTTTGTACCTATTTACTCTGTAAAGTAGTCATAAGTCAAGATTTTTATCTCTGGAAATCTGATTAATACTTATTATTTAGTGATACGTCAAACTCTCTGTCCAATTGATGATAAGAAGGACCATTTTTCAGATGAGCAATACAGTCTCACCTCAGCAGTCTGTGCCTCTAGTTCAAATATTGCCAAGAAAACTAATATCAATGATTTAACTACCATATTTTTTCACTATGAGTATTGGGCATTTTTTTTTACCTAAAAGTATTGTTTTACCCATTTCCTCATTAAAAATGTCTGCAGAATTTTGTCAATTCAGCATAAACTATAAGTCAAGTGATTGGATCCATGAAGAAACCAAACAAATAAATAAAAAATGATAATGTTTTCCATCTGATTAAAGCCCCATAAAGACACATTTGGTTCTAGAATTAAAATGGGCACTGTCAATTTAATTAAGAAATAATTGAATTAAACCATTACTTGTTGAAAGTTTTACCACGCGTCTGCTTTTTATAATTTCCTGATATTGTCTATTATTATATAACATCTGTGGATTACTAGACATAGACTTCCTGATAGTAATCAATGATTTGCGTCATTCTTGAATACTGAGTAAAAAGGGTGTACTTGATACAACATTATGTGAACTGTCATAGACTTGTAGCAGGACAGTGGTTGTTTGTGGGTCTGGTCTCCTACACAATATTATTATTATATTTTACCACCCACATATATTTTTCTGTATGTGCCAATTTGGTAACTTTGCACTTCCATGATATTCATAATTGGTGAAAATTAATTCTTAGAATATGAACATATACTGCAGACTGTTGATTAGGTCAACTTGCACTAACAATCCAGTTCAACATGTTGGTTTAGTATAAAGGAGTCATCACCATCATCTCATAAAAACATTCCTTGTTCAACATGTTGGTTTAGTATAAAGGAGTCATCATCATCATCTCATAAAAACATTCCTTGTTCAACATGTTGGTTTAGTATAAAGGAGTCATCACCATCATCTCATAAAAACATTCCTTGTTCAACATGTTGGTTTAGTATAAAGGAGTCATCATCATCATCTCATAAAAACATTCCTTGTTCAACATGTTGGTTTAGTATAAAGGAGTCATCATCATCATCTCATAAAAACATTCCTTGTTCAACATGTTGGTTTAGTATAAAGGAGTCATCACCATCATCTCATAAAAACATTCCTTGTTCAACATGTTGGTTTAGTATAAAGGAGTCATCATCATCATCTCATAAAAACATTCCTTGTTCAACATGTTGGTTTAGTATAAAGGAGTCATCATCATCATCTCATAAAAACATTCCTTGTTCAACATGTTGGTTTAGTATAAAGGAGTCATCATCATCATCTCATAAAAACATTCCTTGTTCAACATGTTGGTTTAGTATAAAGGAGTCATCATCATCATCTCATAAAAACATTCCTTGTTCAACATGTTGGTTTAGTATAAAGGAGTCATCATCATCATCTCATAAAAACATTCCTTGTTCAAGCCATGATATTGCTGAAAAATTGCTTTAATGGCATAAAATAAGAACCACTCACTGACACATTGAGACAACGTCCAGTAGAACCACTCACTGACACATTGAGACAATGTCCAGTAGAACCACTCACTGACCCATTGAGACAATGTCCAGTAGAAATATAAAGTACACATAATACTGCATCTACATGTTGTTTTTATTTTTTGTATCAAAGTTTATTACAAAATTCTCATTTTGAAATTGGGCAACTATGTTTGTTAAAATTAGAAAATGTTTTACTTCTAATTAAACATAAAGGCAGATTTTATTGAGAATTAGCAAAGCTATTACTGGTAAGAAAAAGATATGATGAAGTGAGAAATTGGAAAGGGAAAATTTACAATATGTACTTTTGAATAAATGATTAGTTGAAACTTGATTGTAATATAACATCCTGTATTCACTGTGTGGTATGTTCCATGTTAAAATACTTAATAAACTATGACCAGTACAAATTGATGATGTCACAGTAGATTTTGTGCTCAAAAGCATTATAAATTCATCAAGAGCATTGCCCATATGCAAATTAAGATTTTTTTTTGTACCATTCCTTCTAGAATAATAATAAATATCATGCTTTATTTAAGAAATAAATCATGGAAGCCAGAATGTGTTTTGAGTTTTAACATGGGTTGGCGAATATTAGTATTTTATCCCAAGCCGGAGGCGAGTGATAAAATTTACTAATATCTGCTAACTCATGTTAAAACTCAAAACACATTCTGGCTTCCATGAATTATTCCGATTCTGATATGTCTAATAGTACAAACACGTTAGTATATTTTGATTGGAAGACAGTAATTTATATCTACGTTTGCAGACAATGTTGCACACAATTTATGCTGCCCAATTCGAGCAGACGATAATTCATCAACATGTACTTTGACGACGGGAAAGTCAGTCGCATTAATGGAGCATCAGTAACAATAATAATTATCTAGCTTCAACCACCCTCACCTCATCAGTAAGAATAATAATTATCTAGCCTCAACCACCCTCACCACATCAGTAACAATAATAATTATCTAGCCCCAGCCACCCTCACCCCATCAGTAACAATAATAATTATCTAGCCCCAACCACCCTCACCACATCAGTAACAATAATAATTATCTAGCCCCAAACACCCTCACCCCATCAGTAACAATAATAATTATCTAGCCTCAACCACCCTCACCCCATCAGTAACAATAATAATTATCTAGCCCCAACCACCCTCACCACATCAGTAACAATAATAATTATCTAGCCTCAACCACCCTCACCACATCAGTAACAATAATAATTATCTAGCCTCAACCACCCTCACCCCATCAGTAACAATAATAATTATCTAGCCCCGACCACCCTCACCACATCAGTAACAATAATAATGATCTAGCCTCAACCACCCTCACCCCATCAGTAACAATAATAATTATCTAGCCCCAGCCACCCTCACCACATCAGTAACAATAATAATTATCTAGCCCCAGCCACCCTCACCCCATCAGTAACAATAATAATTATCTAGCCCCAACCACCCTCACCACATCAGTAACAATAATAATTATCTAGCCCCAACCACCCTCACCCCATCAGTAACAATAATAATTATCTAGCCCCAACCACCCTCACCCCATCAGTAACAATAATAATTATCTAGCCCCAGCCACCCTCACCCCATTAGTAACAATAATAATGATCTAGCCTCAACCACCCTCACCCCATCAGTAACAATAATAATTATCTAGCCCCAACCACCCTCACCCCATCAGTAACAATAATAATTATCTAGCCCCAACCACCCTCACCCCATCAGTAACAATAATAATGATCTAGCCCCAACCACCCTCACCCCATCAGTAACAATAATAATTATCTAGCCCCAACCACCCTCACCCCATCAGTAACAATAATAATTATCTAGCCCCAACCACCCTCACCCCATCAGTAACAGTAATAATTATCTAGCCCCAAACACCCTCACCACATCAGTAACAATAATAATTATCTAGCCCCAAACACCCTCACCACATCAGTAACAATAATAATTATCTAGCCCCAACCACCCTCACCCCATCAGTAACAATAATAATGATCTAGCCTCAACCAACCTCACCCCATCAGTAACAATAATAATTATCTAGCCCCAACCACCCTCACCCCATCAGTAACAATAATAATGATCTAGCCCCGACCACCCTCACCCCATCAGTAACAATAATAATTATCTAGCCCCGACCACCCTCACCACATCAGTAACAATAATAATGATCTAGCCCCGACCACCCTCACCCCATCAGTAACAATAATAATTATCTAGCCCCAACCACCCTCACCCCATCAGTAACAATAATAATGATCTAGCCCCGACCACCCTCACCCCATCAGTAACAATAATAATTATCTAGCCCCGACCACCCTCACCACATCAGTAACAATAATAATTATCTAGCCTCAACCACCCTCACCCCATCAGTAACAATAATAATTATCTAGCCCCGACCACCCTCACCACATCAGTAACAATAATAATGATCTAGCCTCAACCACCCTCACCCCATCAGTAACAATAATAATTATCTAGCCCCAGCCACCCTCACCACATCAGTAACAATAATAATTATCTAGCCCCAGCCACCCTCACCCCATCAGTA
This sequence comes from Bathymodiolus septemdierum, assembly GCA_963383655.1. Lineage (NCBI taxonomy): Eukaryota > Metazoa > Mollusca > Bivalvia > Mytilida > Modiolidae > Bathymodiolus > Bathymodiolus septemdierum. Next base: position 3,001,648 of record OY726518.1, read on the forward strand.
ACAATAATAATTATCTAGCCCCAACCACCCTCACCACATCAGTAACAATAATAATGATCTAGCCTCAACCACCCTCACCCCATCAGTAACAATAATAATTATCTAGCCCCAGCCACCCTCACCACATCAGTAACAATAATAATTATCTAGCCCCAGCCACCCTCACCCCATCAGTAACAATAATAATTATCTAGCCCCAACCACCCTCACCACATCAGTAACAATAATAATTATCTAGCCCCAACCACCCTCACCCCATCAGTAACAATAATAATTATCTAGCCCCAACCACCCTCACCCCATCAGTAACAATAATAATTATCTAGCCCCAGCCACCCTCACCCCATTAGTAACAATAATAATGATCTAGCCTCAACCACCCTCACCCCATCAGTAACAATAATAATTATCTAGCCCCAGCCACCCTCACCCCATTAGTAACAATAATAATGATCTAGCCCCAACCACCCTCACCCCATCAGTAACAATAATAATTATCTAGCCCCAAACACCCTCACCACATCAGTAACAATAATAATTATCTAGCCCCAACCACCCTCACCCCATCAGTAACAATAATAATGATCTAGCCTCAACCACCCTCACCCCATCAGTAACAATAATAATGATCTAGCCTCAACCAACCTCACCCCATCAGTAACAATAATAATTATCTAGCCCCAACCACCCTCACCCCATCAGTAACAATAATAATGATCTAGCCCCGACCACCCTCACCCCATCAGTAACAATAATAATTATCTAGCCCCGACCACCCTCACCACATCAGTAACAATAATAATGATCTAGCCCCGACCACCCTCACCCCATCAGTAACAATAATAATTATCTAGCCCCAACCACCCTCACCCCATCAGTAACAATAATAATGATCTAGCCCCGACCACCCTCACCCCATCAGTAACAATAATAATTATCTAGCCCCGACCACCCTCACCACATCAGTAACAATAATAATTATCTAGCCTCAACCACCCTCACCCCATCAGTAACAATAATAATTATCTAGCCCCGACCACCCTCACCACATCAGTAACAATAATAATGATCTAGCCTCAACCACCCTCACCCCATTAGTAACAATAATAATGATCTAGCCCCGACCACCCTCACCCCATCAGTAACAATAATAATTATCTAGCCCCGACCACCCTCACCACATCAGTAACAATAATAATTATCTAGCCTCAACCACCCTCACCCCATCAGTAACAATAATAATTATCTAGCCCCGACCACCCTCACCACATCAGTAACAATAATAATGATCTAGCCCCAGCCACCCTCACCCCATCAGTAACAATAATAATTATCTAGCCTCAACCACCCTCACCCCATCAGCAACATTAATAATTATCTAGCCCCAACCACCCTCACCCCATCAGTAACAATAATAATTATCTAGCCCCAACCACCCTCACACCATCAGTAACAATAATAATTATCTAGCCCCAACCACCCTCACCCCATCAGTAACAATAATAATTATCTAGCCTCAACCACCCTCACCCCATCAGTAACAATGATAATTATCTAGCCCCAACCACCCTCACCCCATCAGTAACAATAATAATTATCTAGCCTCAACCACCCTCACCCCATCAGTAACAATAATAATTATCTAGCCTCAACCAACCTCATCCCATCAGTAACAATAATAAGTATCTAGCCCCAACCACCCTCACCCCATCAGTAACAATAATAATTATCTAGCCTCAACCACCCTCACCCGATCAGTAACAATAATAATTATCTAGCCCCAACCACCCTCACCCCATCAGTAACAATAATAATTATCTAGCCTCAACCAACCTCACCCCATCAGTAACAATAATAATTATCTAGCCCCAACCACCCTCACCCCATCAGTAACAATAATAATTATCTAGCCTCAACCACCCTCACCTCATCACTAACAATAATAATTATCTAGCCCCAACCACCCTCACCCCATCAGTAACAATAATAATTATCTAGCCCCAACCACCCTCACCCCATCAGTAACAATAATAATTATCTAGCCCCAACCACCCTGACCTCATCAGTAGATTATCAGAAAGTAACACATTCTTATCATGATATAGATGTAAAATGTTGTTTATCAGAAAGTAGCACATTCTCATCATGATATAGATGTAAAATGTTGTTTATCAGAGAGTAACACATTCTCATCATGATATAGCTGTAAAATGTTGTTTATCAGACAGTAACACATTCTTATCATGATATAGCTGTAAAATGTTGTTTATCAGACAGTAACACATTCTTATCATGATATAGCTGTAAAATGTTGTTTATCAGACAGTAACACATTCTCATCATGATATAGCTGTAAAATGTTGTTTATCAGACAGTAACACATTCTGATCATGATATAGCTGTAAAATGTTGTTTATCAGACAGTAACACATTCTTATCATGATATAGCTGTAACATGTTGTTTATTAGAAAGTAACACATTCTCATCATGATATAACTGTAAAATGTTGTTTATCAGACAGTAACACATTCTCATCATGATATAGCTGTAAAATGTTGTTTATCAGACAGTAACACATTCTTAGCATGATATAGCTGTAAAATGTTGTTTATCAGACAGTAACACATTCTTATCATGATATAGCTGTAAAATGTTGTTTTTCAGACAGTAACACATTCCTATCATGATATACTGTAAAATGTTGTTTATCAGACAGCAACACATTCTTATCATGATATAGCTGTAAAATGTTGTTTTTCAGAAAGTAACACATTCTTATCATGATATAGCTGTAAAATGTTGTTTATTAGAAAGTAGCACATTCTCATGATATAACTGTAAAATGTTGTTTATCAGACAGTAACACATTCTCATCATGATATAGCTGTAAAATGTTGTTTATCAGACAGTAACACATTCTTATCATGATATAGCTGTAAAATGTTGTTTATCAGACAGTAACACATTCTCATCATGATATAGCTGGTAAATGTTGTTTTTCAGACAGTAACACATTCTTATCATGATATAGATGTAAAATGTTGTTTATCAGACAGTAACACATTCTTATTATGATATAGCTGTAAAATGTTGTTTATCAGACAGTAACACATTCTTATCATGATATAGCTGTAAAATGTTGTTTATCAGACAGTAACACATTCTTATCATGATATAGCTGTAGAATGTTGTTTATCAGACTAACACATTCTTATCATGATATAGCTGTAAAATGTTGTTTATCAGACAGTAGCACATTCTTATTATGATATAGCTGTAGAATGTTGTTTATCAGACAGTAACACATTCTTATCATGATATAGCTGTAAAATGTTGTTTATCAGACAGTAACACATTTTTATCATGATATAGCTGTAAAATGTTGTTTATCAGACAGTAACACATTCTTATCATGATATAGCTGTAGAATGTTGTTTATCAGACAGTAACACATTCTCATCATGATATAGCTGTAGAATGTTGTTTATCAGACTAACACATTCTTATCATGATATAGCTGTAAAATGTTGTTTATCAGACAGTAACACATTCTTATCATGATATAGCTGTAAAATGTTGTTTATCAGACAGTAACACATTCTGATCATGATATAGCTGTAAAATGTTGTTTATCAGACAGTAACACATTCTCATCATGATATAACTGTAAAATATTGTTTATCAGACAGTAACACATTCTCATCATGATATAGCTGTAAAATATTGTTTATCAGACAGTAACACATTCTTATCATGATATAGCTCTAAAATGTTATTTATCAGACAGTAGCACATTCTTATCATGATATAGCTGTAAAATGTTGTTTATCAGACAGTAACACATTCTTATCATGATATAGCTGTAGAATGTTGTTTATCAGACAGTAACACATTCTCATCATGATATAGCTGTAGAATGTTGTTTATCAGACTAACACATTCTTATCATGATATAGCTGTAAAATGTTGTTTATCAGACAGTAACACATTCTTATTATGATATAGCTGTAAAATGTTGTTTATCAGACAGTAACACATTCTCATCATGATATAACTGTAAAATATTGTTTATCAGACAGTAACACATTCTCATCATGATATAGCTGTAAAATATTGTTTATCAGACAGTAACACATTCTTATCATGATATAGCTCTAAAATGTTATTTATCAGACAGTAGCACATTCTTATCATGATATAGCTGTAAAATGTTGTTTATCAGACAGTAACACATTCTTATCATGATATAGCTGTAGAATGTTGTTTATCAGACAGTAACACATTCTCATCATGATATAGCTGTAGAATGTTGTTTATCAGACTAACACATTCTTATCATGATATAGCTGTAAAATGTTGTTTATCAGACAGTAACACATTCTTATTATGATATAGCTGTAAAATGTTGTTTATCAGACAGTAACACATTCTGATCATGATATAGCTGTAAAATGTTGTTTATCCGACAGTAACACATTCTTATCATGATATAGCTGTAGAATGTTGTTTATCAGACAGTAACACATTCTCATCATGATATAGCTGTAGAATGTTGTTTATCAGACTAACACATTCTTATCATGATATAGCTGTAAAATGTTGTTTATCAGACAGTAACACATTCTTATTATGATATAGCTGTAAAATGTTGTTTATCAGACAGTAACACATTCTGATCATGATATAGCTGTAAAATGTTGTTTATCAGACAGTAACACATTCTCATCATGATATAACTGTAAAATATTGTTTATCAGACAGTAACACATTCTTATCATGATATAGCTGTAGAATGTTGTTTATCAGACAGTAACACATTCTTATCATGATATAGCTGTAAAATGTTGTTTATCAGACAGTAACACATTCTTATCATGATACAGCTGTAAAATGTTGTTTATCAGACAGTAATACATTCTCATCATGATATAACTAAAATATTGTTTATCAGACAGTAACACATTCTTATCATGATATAGCTGTAGAATGTTGTTTATCAGACAGTAACACATTCTTATCATGATATAGCTGTAAAATGTTGTTTATCAGACAGTAATACATTCTTATCATGATACAGCTGTAAAATGTTGTTTATCAGACAGTAACACATTCTTATCATGATATAGCTGTAAAATGTTGTTTATCAGACAGTAACACATTCTTATCATGATACAGCTGTAAAATGTTGTTTATCAGACAGTAACACATTCTTATCATGATACAGCTGTAAAATGTTGTTTATCAGACAGTAACACATTCTTATCATGATATAGCTGTAAAATGTTGTTTATGAGACAGTAACACATTCTCATCATGATATAGATGTAAAATGTTGTTTATCAGACAGTAGCACATTGTCATCATGATATAGCTGTAAAATGTTGTTTATCAAACAGTAACACATTCTCATCATGATATAGATGTAAAATGTTGTTTATCAGACAGTAGCACATTCTTATCATGATATAGCTGTAAAATGTTGTTTATCAGACAGTAACACATTCTCATCATGATATAGATGTAAAATGTTGTTTATCAGACAGTAACACATTCTCATCATGATACAACTGTAAAATGTTGTCCATTTATCATCAAACAACAATCATTGACTTACTCACTGATTTTTACAGTTAAAGACAATTTTTGCTTCTTGTGGGTATAATATAGAAATATATCTAATAGTCCTTTGTGTAAGAATTGATTTTGTTTTTCAACAAACTGGGGTAAACATCTTTTAATGTAAATGTATATGATTGGATTTTAATTGTCTAGACAAAAGATATACTAGCATAATTGTTTTATAGGCAAAAGTCAGAGAGAGATGAAATCTTTGTAATCCATGGAGAATTGATATAGCATTTGAATTCTGTCTGGAAAAAACACAAGCTCGGAACAAATTTTAATTTTAATTCGAAATAAATACTACTTGTAGAGAATTCTATCTGGCAGAAGAAATGTATGGTTTCATAATGAATTATTCACGGGAAAATGGAGTTATTTCGGTTTAAATATTGACGGATTATATAAAACCTACACCACTGCAAATGTAATTACAGGCAATTTATATGCATTTGGTAATGAAAACTGCTCTCTTCACCTTAGATATGAAATGTGTGTTCTGTGACGATATTAAACAATATAAAATACAAAAATGAAAAAAGTAAAGAAAACTAAAGTTTAGAAGGTAAAAGTTATGGTTTTATCAGGAATAATTAACTCTTTTATGGCATTGAATGAATATAAAAACTTTGATTAAGATTGAATGAAGCATAAGTCCTGATACAAATCAGAATTTAATTAAAGTTTTTTTCCCTTCTATTAGATTGAATGGGGAAGTCAACATAAAAATTGATTGAATGAAATGTCTAACAGATTTTCATTGAAGCCACATTTATTTATAGTAAAAAAGGAATACATTGTTATATCTGTACTAATTAAGTGAGAATTCAACCTTGAATATTGACAAGCCGTCATCAGTTTCATATCATTAAGTCATATTTACATCATTTTACTCTTGCATAGTTAACTTTCACAGATATCTTTTTATCCATAATTATGCAACTTTTTACCATAAATGGTTTTGTATTGTACACATATATATATATTTATGCTAATTATCCCCTCGCCAACGAAGTTGCGATGGGATATAGTAATGCTACCGTCCATCCGTCCGTCCTTCCGTAACATCCTTGTGAACACTCTAGAATCAACATCCTTCAAGGGATTTTGACCAAACTTGGTACATACTTAGTCCTTAAGAGAATCTGGAACCCTATTGATTTTCAAGGTCATAGGTCAAAGGTCAAGGTCACCTGGTCAAATTTTTATCACATAACATCCTTGTGAACACTCTAGAATCAACCTCCTTCAAAGGATTTTGACCAAACATGGTACATACTTAGTCCTTAAGGTGAGAGGATACTAAATGACGTTACGTCAAGAGTTGTCGGCCCTGACGTTACGGCATTGCTTGCATGCATGTGTATTTTCTTTTCGGAGACAACGAGACAACACCTTTTATGAGCCCGAGAGTCGGTATGACATTTTCGGGACACCCGGGTTTACGTTTTTCATTACGCGGGATTGGGAATTTATCAATTTAAAAATAACCAGCTGGAATTCAGGACCCCTCCGGGGAGCAAAATATATACGGCTTTTCTGAAGAAGAGAAAACATAGACACTATCACCCTAAATTCCTCTTTCCATCAAAATCTCATTTTGTCATAATTATATAAAGTAATAAAGAAAATACACATTAGTATATCATATCATTTTTAAGAATGTTAAATAAACGGTCCTCATTGGAAATACGCACAATGTGGCTTTTATGGGCTATCAAGATTAGAAATCAGCACATATTTAAGAATTTATGATTTTAGTAAGTTTTAACATGTATGATATTTTCTTATATTGTCTTGTATTTGAAATGCTTATATGTTGATATTTGATCAAATAAATCTATCTATCTATCGAACAAAATAAAACATCTAAAATGGTTTACAAAATATAGAGTGGACACGATTTGTGACGGGCGGACAGACTGACAACGACAAAGGGTAAGTGTTAGAAGGATTCAAGAAAGTTGCAATATTCTTCGGATGAAAATGTGTTATTTCCGTTATTGTGACGTTTTTTTCTGTTAGAAAATACACAAAATTTTGAATATGGCGGAGAAGCGCCGGCTTCACACAAAGAGCGGCAGGTTCACATGGAAAAAGAGAAAGGTGGAGGAAAAAATCGTGAATGAGAATGCCGCTCAAACAGAATTTGAAAACTTACGATGGAATGAAGGCCGTCGACTCGTTGAGATTGGATTTTTGGCAGAACAGCTAAAAAGTTGCAAAAAATGTAAGACAACACCTCTGCATCTGAAAGATTGTGTCGGTGACATCCGCTACGGTTTTGGCAGTATTGTGACAAATCAAAAGAAAATAATAAAACATGTATGCGACTTTCTGCAAGGCAATGACTATGTGCAGTTTTTGTGCATGTATGTGTAACATGCTCCATTATGAAATAGAAGTTCTAATATGATTGTAGTTATTTATTTGTCTTTGTGTTTTAACTGACGTCGTTTAAATTATGTTTGATAACGTCAAGAAGTCATTTTTGTAACGTAACGTCGTTTTTTGCTGTTTTTAGGTTCCATACTTCAACTTGTGAGCTCTATATCTTGACAACCAGCATGGTGACCTATACTTTAAGTAGCACCAATCGATTCGGTATACAAATATCTATTTTATGTTAGTTTTTTTAAATATTTTCCTATAGTTCAAGTGCCCCATCGAGTGTAGATTGTGATAATTGGACAGAAAAAATGACGTTTTCCCCTATTTCTCTATATAAAAAATGGCATAAAATTCGAAGTTTTATCTCAAAATTACGAAAAAACGAGGATGGTAACCCCATTTTTTTATTTGAGTTATCGATGTAACTCATTAAGATGAGTACACATACAAAAAAAATTTGAGATCCGAATTGATCCCATTTGGTATCCTCTGACCTTAAGAAAATTTAAAACCCTATTGATTTTCAAGGTCAAAGGTCAAGGTCACCTGGTAAATTTTTTTACCGCATAACATCCTTGTGAACACTCTAGAATCAACATCCTACAATGGATTTTTACCAAACTTGGTACATACTTAGTCCTTAAGAGAATCTGAAACCCTATTGATTTTCAAGGTCAAAGGTCAAGGTCACGGTCTAATTTTTATCCTGTAACATCCTTGTGAATACTCTAGAATCAACATCTTTCAATGGATTTTCACCAAACTTGGTACATACTTAGTCCTTAAGAAAATCTGAAACTGTATTGATTTTCAAGGTCATAGATCAAAGGTCAAGGTCACCAGGTCAAATTTTTTACCACATAACATCCTTGTGAACACTCTAGAATCAACATCCTTTAATGGATTTTGACCAAACTTGGTACATACTTAGTCCTTAAGAGAATCTGGAATCCTATTGATTTTCAAGGTCAAAGATCAAGGTCACCAGGTCAAATTGTTAGGCATGGGGATATGTCACGCTTTGCGTTGCCCTTGTTTCCTTTTGTTCTGTTTGATTTTACCAATAAAATGAACATGCATTGCATTGATCTTTCAACTAATATGGTGTTTCCGTACTGTCCTCAAACAAAACTTTACGACAAAAGAGATGATTTCAATTTTCCCATTGTGAACTTCTCATTTATATGTAGCAACAATACAGCAGCACCTGCATATAGAATATATATCTCTCAGTTGATCAGATTAAATAATGATTTTGAGAAATGGATCTTGTCGTCTGGCAATAAGAGTGTAATTTTAAGGAAGAATCAGCTGTATTTTAATTTCAATTTGTTCTGACTTTGTCTAGAATTTTGAAGTCAGTTGAACACAAGGGGACTGATTACATGCTCCTGTTAGCCTCTGGTTTAAATTAGGCATGAATTTAGTTGAAATACCAAACAATTTTATACAAAAGGCTTGACTCTTATATATCCTGTTGGTTAGCAAAAACAATATATTGGTCTGTCAGTTCATTCAATCTAAAGTCTACTACTAGCTGTATGTTATCATTGTTAGATAAATAAAGAATTAAATTACAAGACAATTCTATAAGACACAAGATATTTGATATATATGACCTATGAGAAATATGTTGTAAAAATCAATTAAACTTATGAACTCAAACTGTAAATTGTAATTGGAAAATGCAGGTGTCACAGCATATAACTGCAGCTGATCCAGATTCTTCAGAAAGGGTTGCTACATTTTTGGTTATAAAAGAGGAATCAAAACCCAAATTTGTCCCAAAAATCACTGTAGTTTTTAAAAAATTTCAAGAAAATGGAAGGGCTGCCCAACCTATCCGTATCAGACTAGTTAACCAATGGGATGATGTCAAATGGTCCTTTCAAAAAAGAACTTAGGATTAAATTGTATTTGAAAGTTTATTGAATTAAATTTTACAAAGCTTTTATTTATCATTTTGATTGGAAACTTGAGTTTGCCAACAATCAAAAGTAATAAAAGTTTAACATAGTTAAATCAGAAAGGTCTGTTCAGAAAAACTGATTGAACACAAACTGTTCAGGTATAATTGTTGGAAATTCTTTCACAAATTTAGAATTTTTATGCAAATTGAAATTTGAAATGGCCACCTGAGGAGCATGATGGGTAATTTGTTTGTTTATAGTGCTCCTTCCTCCTGCCTGAAGAGGAACAAGTGTAATCAACTATGGGTAACTGATGATGTATCTGTTCTTGGAAAAATAAACAAATTACAAAAAAAAACTGATGATGTTTTAGATATTATCTACTGAAATAGACTTTACAAAATTAGTTCATTGATATAGACCATTTATAGCCAAATGAACGATACAGGCTCAAGTCACAGTCTCTAGCCTAACTTCCTTATAACCACATTTTGTTAATAACAAATATATTCTGGCTGTTACAGAAAGTCAATCAAGCTTCATATTTATTTAGCAGTTTTTTCAATCATACATATTTTCAATTTTATTTGACATTATTGTTAATTTAATGTTTTTATGTCAAATGGTACAAATTAAAAGCATGTTGATATATTTATTACATTGGTACAAATAAAAGAATGTTGCAAATTGTATCAGTCATTTTCCCTCCCCCATGATTTATGGTTCTGTTGTATAAGATTGTCAATTCACATAATTTATCACCAAATCTCCAAGGAGTTTTTTTCTCTGCTGTTGAACATATTTATGACCAATGGTACATTTCTTCAATGGAGTAGATTTAGCCGACTGTAAAAGTCACCCAACAATATAATTGGTGAAGATCGTTAGTAATTAGCATTAACAAACGTGGAATGGAAGTAATTGTAGAATCTACAAAAAAAAATTAGCCTTCAGCTGAAAAATAGTGGTGTAATTTGATGAAGATATTGAATGACTTACTGTCAGGCCATACTTAAAAAAATATTGGTTTGATGAGTAGGGTTGATAGATGATAAATTATTTTTTTCTCTTTCAAATATCTGTAAAAGAGGTTACTTTAGCACAAAAAAACCTTCATAAAAATAAGAGAAAAAAATCATTTTAATCTGGGCATTTTATGGGTTGATTGTGTAAAGCAAACCAGCATACTTTTATTGATGGTCTCATGATATCTCTGTACTAAGTTTATACATACATTTTATGACAGGATTATCATTTCAGTGTAGGTTTTAATAAAAAGAAGTACTGTACATATAAAGCTAAGATATTGAATTATATTACGAATTTAGTTTGTTACACATATCTGCACTGGTTCTTCAACCCTGAATGTCAGCATATATTCGGAAAACAGACGGGGTATATATTTCAATCCCCAAAAATGATTAAAACATGGACGACAAAACATTTACGCTTCACTGAATCAATGGTGATTCAGCAAACTTCTATGTTCCACGGCTGTACCATAACAAATAAACAAAACGTTGAGCCTTGAAAACTTTCGACGTCATGAGGCCACACCAAGGTTTTATTTACATGTTGTTAACATTTAAATTATTGAAGCTGTTTCGCAAACCCGTTTTTTTGTTATGTGATATAATAATGTTATATTTATAAAGTTTATAAAATTTATTACATATGAAACTGTATTGATTTAGAAATTTAGTACAGTATTTTCCTTCATGAGACACCCTATACATGAAATATGAAGTGACACATATTTTGACGTCATTGAAGAATGACGTCAAAGGTACGGAAACGGACATCTAGAGATACGAAAAATGAAAATAAAAGAGGCAAATTTATTTAATACAGTTGGAAGTTGTATTTAAAAAAAAATGGTTAAATCCGTAATATATCTGTTATTCAGCTATCAGACAGGGTATATAATGTGACATTCCCGACTTATGATATATATTCCCTTTGGCTGCGCCTCAGGGAATATAGATCCTAAGCCGGGAATGTCACATTATATACCCGTCTGATAGCTGAATAACATATAGTGTCCTGTAATTATTTCATGACTGACATGTTGTATATCCTTCTAGACCCCCATTTATGTTGATTTCCCATCAGTAAAATACAGCAATTTATTGAAACCTACATGTAATGTACAAAACTGAATGTCATTAGTCAGGAAGCATAAAACACATGATGGACATATTGTTTTTTTATGCAGCTATATTATTGAAAATAACGTGCAATAAAGCAATGACATTTTATATAGAAATTATGCACGTTTATAGAAATGCATTAAGACATCAAAATGGGATTACGGAATTAGTATGTCTGAAATTATCTCCGGTGTAAAATACCGATAGGCATGCAAGAATTTTAAGTCTGTTCTGAGCCATTTTAGAAATTTATTAAAGTTGTTAAATAAAAGCTTATAAGATTTTACCCACTAAAATGTGAAACAGACAAATGAAATATTGATTTTTCTTCCCACACGAGGACTCTTTTTGGACTTTGTTTTATAATTTATGAAATATCAGTACTATACATAACATGTTTATATTACCTTATCATGTTAAACTTGAAACAGTTAACATCTATCTTAGGGCAATGGTATAAATGATTGAATTTAAGTAATACATTAAAACTTTGTCAGGTCTGTTTGACTTGTTTGTACATATGCAAAATCACTTCAGACAAGGAATATACAATCAACACTTTACTGAAGGAGAAGAGGAAGATACGAAGACTTGTATAATTCCTAATATGTCTGTGTACCAGCCGTAGACTTTTCACATTGTAATTTTCCTCTAAGAAACCACTGTTGATTGAACATTTTAGATGGCCGCCAGTGCAAAAAACAGTTTTGATATATCATCTTATTTGAAAATGTTTTAAAAACCACTTTTCAGAAACCACATACCTAGTTGAATCTATATGTTAATTGGATGGCCCTTTATAAAGTTTTGAGATTTTAGTGTTAATTTGATATCAAAGATGGCCACCACTGCTGAACTGTATGAAAAATTTAATAAAAAAATTCTTCTTTAGTATTGAAACACTTGATTGAACATGAACTGTACATCAATGATCCAGTACAAAATTGTTGGTTTTTTTTTTATTTGGACCAAATTCCAAGATGGCTGTCACGACAGTACATGTTTTAACATAGGACACTAACAGAAAAACTTTTTGAAAATCTTCTCTGAAAACAACGAATTGATTGAAAGAACACTTGTTTTTCTTGGTTTGGTTTTCTTGTTAATGAAAGAAGCAAAAAATGGCTACTATTGCAAGACATAGATAACATTGAAGATCTTCTTAGAACTTACAAAACTGATCGAACTCAAAGTGTACATAGATGATATTTTATTAACCAAGTGAGCGATATAGGCTCAGGTGAGCCTCTGGTTGTTGACAATCAATTTTACTTTTGGAGTGATAGTGATATTAATTTTATATGGAGAAGATCATATTATATTGATTTTTGAATCCACTCATCAGGGGGCCATCATGGCTGCTATCCTATGGTATTGTGGCTTACCTTCAATCAAATCACTGATAAAGTTGTCAGTTTTAGTTTTTTTTCTATCCATGACAAGGTGTACTTGATACAAGTTTATGTAATAGTTTGTTTCAACAACATGTATTCTATTTGCTAGGATTTTACAACGTCGTATGTCGTGGTCCCCCTATTTTTGTGTTCAGTAAGTCAAGGTGAGACATGGTTGTTATTGTTATTGATATTGATGGAATTGTTAACCATCACTGTTTAAACTTTCTTTTCATAACGGCAATAGATTTAAGGTTTTCAATTTGTACTATGATTTTATGCATCAATAATAAAACTAAAACTGACTGCCATGATATATAACTGTTAATATTGTTGGAAGTTTCACTGAACACCCACAATCTTAACCCTGAACTGGATCTTTATAGTTGACTTATTCATTGAAAACATTCTATTTCTATTGTCTTTGTGTTACTTGGTCGTCTATATTATTACTGTATTGATTGTAATTACAGATTAATACATGGGCATTTCCATATTGGCCTGGTTATTATCCAGAGACCCCCATATTGGCCCGAGACGCAGTCGAGGGCCATTATGGGTCGAGGAATGATAACCAGGCCAATATGGAAATGCCCATGTATTAAACTGTTTATTACATACTTCCGACATCTAGAAAAGAGACACCCATATTGGTCTGAGACAAAGTCGGGCCTCGATATGGAAATGATCTTGTAGTAATCCAATAACCGGTTATTTTCCCAGGGTGTGAAAATATGGACAGTTTACTTCCGGTCATATTGTTCATACAAAAATGCCTTTATTTGAACTAAGTATGTAATAGATAAAGATATACAGTTACATGATATATTAATTATTATATTATTACAGTTACATGATATATTAATTATTATATTATTACAGTTACATGATATATTAATTATTATATTATTACAGTTACATGATATATTAATTATTATATTATTACAGTTACATGATATATTAATTATTATATTATTACAGTTACATGATATATTAATTATTATATTATTACAGTTACATGATATATTAATTATTATATTATTACAGTTACATGATATATTAATTATTATATTATTACAGTTACATGATATATTAATTATTATATTATTACAGTTATATGATATATTAATTATTATATTATTACAGTTACATGATATATTAATTATTATATTATTACAGTTACATGATATATTAATTATTATATTATTACAGTTACATGATATATTAATTATTATATTATTACAGTTACATGATATATTAATTATTATATTATTACTGTATTGATTGTAAATAAAGATATACAGTTACATGATATATTAATTATTATATTATTACAGTTACATGACATATTAATTATTATATTATTACAGTTACATGATATATTAACTATTATATTATTACAGTTACATGATATATTAATTATTATATTATTACAGTTACATGATATATTAATTATTATATTATTATTGTATTGATTGTAAATAAAGATATAAAGTTATATGATATATTAATTATTATATCATTACAGTTACATGATATATTGATTATTATATTATTACAGTTACATGATATATTAATTATTATATTATTACTGTATTGATTGTAAATAAAGATATACAGTTACATGATATATTTATTATTATATTATTACAGTTACATGATATATTAATTATTATATTATTACAGTTACATGATATATTAATTATTATATTATTACTGTATTGATTGTAAATAAAGATATACAGTTACATGATATATTTATTATTATATTATTACAGTTACATGATATATTAATTATTATATTATTACAGTTACATGATATATTAATTATTATATTATTTCTGTATTGATTGTAAATAAAGATATACAGTTACATGATGTATTAATTATTATATTATTACAGTTACATGACATATTAATTATTATATTATTATAGTTACATGATATATTAATTATTATATTATTTCTGTATTGATTGTAAATAAAGATATACAGTTACATGATATATTAATTATTATATTATTACAGTTACATGATATATTAATTATTATATTATTACTGTATTGATTGTAAATAAAGATATACAGTTACATGATATATTCATTATTATATTATTACAGTTACATGATATATTGATTATTATATTATTACAGTTACATGATATATTAATTATTATATTATTACTGTATTGATTGTAAATAAAGATATACAGTTACATGATATATTAATTATTATATTATTTCTGTATTGATTGTAAATAAAGATATACAGTTACATTATATATTAATTATTATATTATTACAGTTACATGATATATTAATTATTATATTATTACAGTTACATGATATATTAATTATTATATTATTACTGTATTGATTGTAAATAAAGATATACAGTTACATGATATATTTATTATTATATTATTACAGTTACATGATATATTAAGTATTATATTATTACAGTTACATGATATATTAATTATTATATTATTACTGTATTGATTGTAAATAAAGATATACAGTTACATGATATATTAATTATTATATTATTTCTGTATTGATTGTAAATAAAGATATACAGTTACATGATATATTAATTATTATATTATTTCTGTATTGATTGTAAATAAAGATATACAGTTACATGATATATTAATTATTATATTATTACAGTTACATGATATATTAATTATTATATTATTACAGTTACATGATATATTAATTATTATATTATTACTGTATTGATTGTAAATAAAGATATACAGTTACATGATATATTAATTATTATATTATTACAGTTACATGATATATTAATTATTATATTATTACAGTTACATGATATATTAATTATTATATTATTACAGTTACATGGTATATTAATTATTATATTATTACAGTTACATGATATATTAATTATTATATTATTTCTATATTGATTGTAAATAAAGATATACAGTTACATGATATATTAATTATTATGTTATTACAGTTACATGATATATTAATTATTATATTATTACAGTTACATGGTATATTAATTATTATATTATTACAGTTACATGATATATTAATTATTATATTATTACAGTTACATGATATATTAATTATTATATTATTACAGTTACATGGTATATTAATTATTATATTATTACAGTTACATGATATATTAATTATTATATTATTTCTATATTGATTGTAAATAAAGATATACAGTTACATGATATATTAATTATTATGTTATTACAGTTACATGATATATTAATTATTATATTATTACAGTTACATGATATATTAATTATTATATTATTACAGTTACATGATATATTAATTATTATATTATTACAGTTACATGATATATTAATTATTATATTATTACTGTATTGATTGTAAATAAAGATATACAGTTACATGGTATATTAATTATTATATTATTACAGTTACATGACATATTAATTATTATATTATTACAGTTACATGATATATTAATTATTATATTATTTCTGTATTGATTGTAAATAAAGATATACAGTTACATGATATATTAATTATTATATTATTACAGTTACATGATATATTAATTATTATATTATTACAGTTACATGATATATTAATTATTATATTATTACAGTTACATGGTATATTAATTATTATATTATTACAGTTACATGGTATATTAATTATTATATTATTACAGTTACATGATATATTAATTATTATATTATTTCTATATTGATTGTAAATAAAGATATACAGTTACATGATATATTAATTATTATGTTATTACAGTTACATGATATATTAATTATTATATTATTACAGTTACATGATATATTAATTATTATATTATTACAGTTACATGATATATTAATTATTATATTATTACAGTTACATGATATATTAATTATTATATTATTACTGTATTGATTGTAAATAAAGATATACAGTTACATGGTATATTAATTATTATATTATTACAGTTACATGACATATTAATTATTATATTATTACAGTTACATGATATATTAATTATTATATTATTTCTGTATTGATTGTAAATAAAGATATACAGTTACATGATATATTAATTATTATATTATTACAGTTACATGATATATTAATTATTATATTATTACAGTTACATGATATATTAATTATTATATTATTACTGTATTGATTGTAAATAAAGATATACAGTTACATGATATATTAATTATTATATTATTACAGTTACATGATATATTAATTATTATATTATTTCTGATGCCAAATGAAGAAGGGGTTGAGTGAGTGAGTGAGTGAGTGATTGTTGTTTAATGCCTATTCAGCAATTTTTCTGCTATATCATGGCGTGAACAAGTTAATTTTCAATGAGATGATGATGAGGTCCGCTTTGAACTAGACCAACATGCTGAGTTGAATTTTATTGTGCTAGTTCACTGAAACAACAGTCCGCGGATAGACATGTCGCCCCACTCGGACACATTATCCTGATTCTGAGCCAACCAGTCTTTGCTCTTTCTTCTTATTAAGTCTCCCAAACAAAATTTGGGAGACTTATTGTTTTTGCTCCGTTTCTTATTATTATTATTATTATTATTATTATTTTTCTTATTCTTCTTCTTTCTTTCCGTGCACCATGAACTTCTCCACGGCAGATCTCAAGAACTACAGGACAAAATTTCATGAAACTTGGTGGAGTTATAGATATATGTTTCTAGTTGATCCTAAAGTTTTCAGATTTGTGGTAAAGGGGGTCAAAGCCATATCTTTGGGGGTTCAAAGGGGGTGGGGGTTACTATAGAATCCTATGGGAAACTTGAAATTTCGTACATTAATGTTGATAACTTCTAACTGGATAATGATAGAGACATAAAATTTGATATAGTGATAGGTCACCATTAGAGGAGCAATTCTGCGTTTTCAAAATTTTCAAGATGTCTGCCATTTTCAAAATGGCTGCCAAAACACAGCATAAAAATGGGGGGTAAAAATTCAACATTGTCCGATATCATCAAAATTTGATATGTGGGTAGATAGTGTCAGTGGCCGGTTTGGGAGACTTCATAATCGTTAGATTATAATCATATCTTGTTGTTGTATGCTTAGAGGAGAAGCAACAAATACCAATTTTATTGTCTTTGGTTTTACCCGACCGGGGCTCGAACCCACGATCTACCACAATCGAAGCGAGCATGCTAACCATTATACCACCGATGTGGTCAAATGAAGAAGGGATCTGGGTGGTGATATAATTTAGGTCAATGACTTCTGTCGACACCCATCACTGACATGAACCCTGATATCCAAGTCTGGTGGTCAGTTTGTTATATCTGTCCTGGCTTTCTTTCCCCATAAAGTCATGATAAAACTGAGAAATTGATGAAAGTGACTGTGAATACCAACTACCTCTAACCTCCGCCAAATTAAGAAGAAAGGATTATTCTTTTTGGAATCATTGACTTGGAAGAAAAATGTCTATTAGAATGTGTGGCACATAAATAGGACAATTTATTTTCATGTGTGTTTTCCATGTTCATCATTGAATGTTTAATTACAATATAATTTGTGATGTTTATTTAATGAAAACAAATATTTTTATACTGAATTTATGAAAAGAAAGTTTAAACAGTTTTGGTCAGTAATCCCACCAATATCAACAAAACAAACAATCACCTCTAAGTACTGTGATTGTCAACAATTCCATCAATATCAACAAAACGAACAATCACCTCTTAACAGTGATGGTCAACAATTCCATCAATATCAACAAAATGAACAATCACCTCTTAACAGTGATGGTCAACAATTCCATCAATATCAACAAAACGAACAATCACCTCTTAACAGTGATGGTCAACTATTCCATCAATATCGCCAAAACAAACAATCACCTCTCACCTTAACTCATTGAACATAAGCATATGACGTCAGAAATCCAGGTTCATTAGGTCTGAACTACATCTCAGACACAATGTATTTTTGAGTGTGCAGCTGGCTTCTCAAAAAATAAATATGATGCATACAGCTGTATCAAAGTTATAAATATACTCAGTTGATAGGTCACTGGGTCACAGTTTGTTTTCTTTACAGTGAGTTATTTTTATTACGCCTCTCCCCACATCATCAAATAATTGTATGACGATACCTTTGCCAAAGGCAAATCATCATCGTGTATTAGAATTGTATGACGATACCTTTACCAAAGTCATCATCGTGTATTAGAATTGTATGACGATACCTTTACCAAAGTGATCATCGTGTATTAGAATTGTATGACGATACCTTTACCAAAATCATCATCATGTATTAGAATTGTATGACGATACCTTTACCAAAGTGATCATCCTGTATTAGAATTGTATGACGATACCTTTACCAAAGTCATCATCGTGTATTAGAATTGTATGACGATACCTTTACCAAAGTCATCATCGTGTATTAGAATTGTATGACGATGCCTTTACCAAAGTCATCATCATGTATTAGAATTGTATGACGATACCTTTACCAAAATCATCATCTTGTATTAGAATTGTATGACGATACCTTTACCAAAGTGATCATCGTGTATTAGAATTGTATGACGATACCTTTACCAAAGTGATCATCCTGTATTAGAATTGTATGACGATACCTTTACCAAAGTGATCATCCTGTATTAGAATTGTATGACGATACCTTTACCAAAGTGATCATCCTGTATTAGAATTGTATGACGATACCTTTACCAAAGTGATCATCCTGTATTAGAATTGTATGACGATACCTTTACCAAAGTGATCATCGTGTATTAGAATTGTATGACGATACCTTTACCAAAGTGATCATCCTGTATTAGAATTGTATGACGATACCTTTACCAAAGTGATCATCCTGTATTAGAATTGTATGACGATACCTTTACCAAAGTGATCATCCTGTATTAGAATTGTATGACGATACCTTTACCAAAGTGATCATCCTGTATTAGAATTGTATGACGATACCTTTACCAAAGTGATCATCCTGTATTAGAATTGTATGACGATACCTTTACCAAAATCATCATCTTGTATTAGAATTGTATGACGATACCTTTACCAAAGTGATCATCGTGTATTAGAATTGTATGACGATACCTTTACCAAAGTGATCATCCTGTATTAGAATTGTATGACGATACCTTTACCAAAGTGATCATCCTGTATTAGAATTGTATGACGATACCTTTACCAAAGTGATCATCCTGTATTAGAATTGTATGACGATACCTTTACCAAAGTGATCATCCTGTATTAGAATTGTATGACGATACCTTTACCAAAGTGATCATCCTGTATTAGAATTGTATGACGATACCTTTACCAAAGTGATCATCGTGTATTAGAATTGTATGACGATACCTTTACCAAAGTGATCATCCTGTATTAGAATTGTATGACGATACCTTTACCAAAGTGATCATCTTGTATTAGAATTGTATGACGATACCTTTACCAAAGTGATCATCGTGTATTAGAATTGTATGACGATACCTTTACCAAAGTCATCATCGTGTATTAGAATTGTATGACGATACCTTTACCAAAGTGATCATCGTGTATTAGAATTGTATGACGATACCTTTACCAAAGTCATCATCGTGTATTAGAATTGTATGACGATACCTTTACCAAAATCATCATCGTGTATTAGAATTGTATGACGATACCTTTATCAAAGTGATCATCCTGTATTAGAATTGTATGTCGATACCTTTACCAAAGTCATCATCGTGTATTAGAATTGTATGACGATACCTTTACCAAAGGCAAGTCATCATCGTGTATTAGAATTGTATGACGATACCTTTACCAAAGTCATCATCCTGTATTAGAATTGTATGACGATACCTTTACCAAAGTGATCATCGTGTATTAGAATTGTATGACGATACCTTTACCAAAGTGGTCATCCTGTATTAGAATTGTATGACGATACCTTTACTAAAGTGATCATCCTGTATTAGAATTGTATGACGATACCTTTACCAAAGTGATCATCCTGTATTAGAATTGTATGACGATACCTTTACCAAAGTGATCATCGTGTATTAGAATTGTATGACGATACCTTTACCAAAGTGATCATCCTGTATTAGAATTGTATGACGATACCTTTACCAAAGTGATCATCCTGTATTAGAATTGTATGACGATACCTTTACCAAAGTCATCATCGTGTATTAGAATTGTATGACGATACCTTTACCAAAGTCATCATCCTGTATTAGAATTGTATGACGATACCTTTACCAAAGTGATCATCGTGTATTAGAATTGTATGACGATACCTTTACCAAAGTGATCATCCTGTATTAGAATTGTATGACGATACCTTTACCAAAGTGATCATCCTGTATTAGAATTGTATGACGATACCTTTACCAAAGTCATCATCGTGTATTAGAATTGTATGACGATACCTTTACCAAAGTGATCATCGTGTATTAGAATTGTATGACGATACCTTTACCAAAGTGATCATCGTGTATTAGAATTGTATGACGATACCTTTACCAAAGTGATCATCGTGTATTAGAATTGTATGACGATACCTTTACCAAAGTGATCATCGTGTATTAGAATTGTATGACGATACCTTTACCAAAATCATCATCGTGTATTAGAATTGTATGACGATACCTTTACCAAAATCATCATCGTGTATTAGAATTGTATGACGATACCTTTACCAAAGTCATCATCGTGTATTAGAATTGTATGACGATACCTTTACCAAAGTGATCATCGTGTATTAGAATTGTATGACGATACCTTTACCAAAGTGATCATCGTGTATTAGAATTGTATGACGATACCTTTACCAAAGTCATCATCGTGTATTAGAATTGTATGAAGATACCTTTACCAAAGTCATCGTCGTGTATTAGAATTGTATGACGATACCTTTACCAAAGTCATCGTCGTGTATTAGAATTGTATGACGATACCTTTACCAAAGTCATCATCATGTATTAGAATTGTATGACGATACCTTTACCAAAGTCATCATCGTGTATTAGAATTGTATGACGATACCTTTACCAAAGTGATCATCGTGTATTAGAATTGAAAATTCAAATATTAGAAAATTAAAAAGATCTTTACCACACTTTACAATTAAACTTGAATGTACAATATAATAACTGGTTCCCTGTATAATTAACTGTGAATGTACAATATAATCACTGGTTCCCTGTATAATTAACTGTGAATGTACAATATAATCACTGGTTCCCTGTATAATTAACTGTGAATGTACAATATAATAACTGGTTCCCTGTATAATTAACTGTGAATGTACAATATAATCACTGGTTCCCTGTATAATTAACTGTGAATGTACAATATAATCACTGGTTCCCTGTATAATTAACTGTGAATGTACAATATAATCACTGGTTCCCTGTATAATTAACTGTGAATGTACAATATGATCACTGGTTCCCTGTATAATTAACTGTGAATGTACAATATAATAACTGGTTCCCTGTATAATTAACTGTGAATGTACAATATAATCACTGGTTCCCTGTATAATTAACTGTGAATGTACAATATAATCACGTTCCCTGTATAATTAACTGTGAATGTACAATATAATCACTGGTTCCCTGTATAATTAACTGTGAATGTACAATATAATCACTGGTTCCCTGTATAATTAACTGTGAATGTACAATATGATCACTGGTTCCCTGTATAATTAACTGTGAATGTACAATATAATCACTGGTTCCCTGTATAATTAACTGTGAAAGTACAATATAATCACTGGTTCCCTGTATAATTAACTGTGAATGTACAATATAATCACTGGTTCCCTGTATAATTAACTGTGAATGTACAATATAATCACTGGTTCCCTGTATAATTAACTGTGAATGTACAATATAATCACTGGTTCCCTGTATAATTAACTGTGAATGTACAATATAATCACTGGTTCCCTGTATAATTAACTGTGAATGTACAATATAATCACTGGTTCCCTGTATAATTAACTGTGAATGTACAATATCATCACTGGTTCCCTGTATAATTAACTGTGAATGTACAATATAATCACTGGTTCCCTGTATAATTAACTGTGAATGTACAATATAATCACTGGTTCCCTGTATAATTAACTGTGAATGTACAATATAATCACTGGTTCCCTGTATAATTAACTGTGAATGTACAATATAATCACTGGTTCCCTGTATAATTAACTGTGAAAGTACAATATAATCACTGGTTCCCTGTATAATTAACTGTGAATGTACAATGTAATCACTGGTTCCCTGTATAATTAACTGAATGTACAATATAATCACTGGTTCCCTGTATAATTAACTGTGAATGTACAATATAATCACTGGTTCCCTGTATAATTAACTGTGAATGTACAATATAATCACTGGTTCCCTGTATAATTAACTGTGAATGTACAATATAATCACTGGTTCCCTGTATAATTAACTGTGAATGTACAATATAATCACTGGTTCCCTGTATAATTAACTGTGAATGTACAATATAATCACTGGTTCCCTGTATAATTAACTGTGAATGTACAATATAATCACTGGTTCCCTGTATAATTAACTGTGAATGTACAATATAATCACTGGTTCCCTGTATAAAATTGGTGCAGTAATTTAGAAGTTACGCCATGGCATCATGGCATCATTTCCCCCTTTTTTAAACTACATACAAATAATTCATCCTTTCTGCCGACAAATTGTTAAATCTTCAGGACATGCAAATGTCAAATTCAAAAGTAATTTATACTTTAGGTCTCAGTATTGCTAATGACAATTTAAGTTAAAAGACATCAATTTCCTGTCTTCAGTCTGTCTAAGATTGCATTTCAAAGCAAATTTAACTTTAACATAATGTATTTGAAATGAAATACATCCTTTTCAAATTTTATCCAATTTATGATTTGTCATTTACACAACAATCAACAGATGATATTTATCAGTTGTATGTTTTTTATGCTTGACAATACGTTTTAGTCTCATTTGGAACAAATCCATTTAAATGCTATTTTTTATAAACTGAATTCAAAGATTGGCTGTCAATTCCTATTATTGTTTTTTTTCTCTCTAACCGTGTATAATGAAGAAGTGTGAGATTTTCTGATAAGTGGTCAATCATATTTGATATCATTTTACCATAATTAAGTGGGTTTAAAAAAAGGGGGACCGATTAATAGAATCAGTTGGTTGTTGTTTAGCATTGTTGGTAACCCTCGGTTGAATGATTACAACCATAATCTTTTAGGACCGATTTAGTCCTTAAATTTCAACTTTGTGTTTTTTTAAATCACTTGTGGTGTGACAAACTTATACTTTAGTTAAGAAAAATAAAGACAAGCCTACTAGAATAATACATATAAATACTAACAAAATTCAACAACATTTCATTAATATATGATATAGGAATCAATTTTATTGTGGTACCATGTAGCCTGTCTTGAGAGACCACCCCTTTTACCACCCAAACATGGTCTTTCAAGACTGATGGTGTCTCTAAAGAGGTTTATTCTACATAGTTAATGAATTTCTGACAATTTAAATTAGTCTCCCAAAAGAGGATGATCTCTCATTGGAGATAACTCCCAATGAAGAGTTTTGACATTTTAAAGTGGTCTCTCAAAGGAGGTTGGTCTCACTGGAGATATCTCTCGATAAAGAGTTTTGACAAAGAGATCTACCAAAAGAGTATGATCTCTCATTAGAGAGGTCTCTTTTGAAAGGGTTCACTGTATAATAACCTGAGAAACCATTGACCTTCATCTAGTACTGACAAACTAATAAGACCTTCATTTAGTACTGACAAACTAATAAGACCTTCATTTAGTACTGACACACTAATAAGACCTTCATTTAGTACTGACAAACTAATAAGACCTTCATTTAGTACTGACAAACTAATAAGACCTTCATTTAGTACTGACACACTAATACGACCTTCATTTAGTACTGACAAACTAATAAGACCTTCATTTAGTACTGACAAACTAATAAGACCTTCATTTAGTACTGACACACTAATAAGACCTTCATTTAGTACTGACAAACTAATAAGACCTTCATTTAGTACTGACAAACTAATAAGACCTTCATTTAGTACTGACACACTAATAAGACCTTCATTTAGTACTGACACACTAATAAGACCTTCATTTAGTACTGACACGCTAATAAGATCTTCATTTAGTACTGACAAACTAATAAGATCTTCATTTAGTACTGACAAACTAATAAGACCTTTATTTAGTCCTGACAAACTAATAAAACCTTCATTTAGTACTGACAAACTAATAAAACCTTCATTTAGTACTGACAAACTAATAAGACCTTTATTTAGTCCTGACAAACTAATAAGACCTTCATTTAGTCTTGACAAACTAATAAGACCTTCATTTCGTACTGGCACACTAATAAGATCTTCATTTAGTACTGACAAACTAATAAGACCTTCATTTAGTCCTGACAAACTAATAAGACCTTCATTTAGTACTGACAAACTAATAAGACCTTTATTTAGTACTGACATACTAATAAGACCTTCATTTAGTACTGACAAACTAATAAGACCTTCATTTAGTACTGACACACTAATAAGACCTTCATTTAGTACTGACAAACTAATAAGACCTTCATTTAGTACTGACAAACTAATAAGATCTTCATTTAGTACTGACAAACTAATAAGACCTTCATTTAGTACTGACAAACTAATAAGACCTTCATTTAGTACTGACAAACTAATAAGACCTTCATTTAGTACTGATACACTAATAAGATCTTCATTTAGTACTGACACACTAATAAGACCTTCATTTAGTACTGACAAACTAATAAGACCTTCATTTAGTACTGACAAACTAATAAGACCTTCATTTAGTACTGACAAACTAATAAGACCTCCATTTAGTACTGACAAACTAATAAGATCTTCATTTAGTACTGACACACTAATAAGACCTTCATTTAGTACTGACAAACTAATAAGACCTTCATTTAGTACTGACAAACTAATAAGACCTTCATTTAGTACTGACAAACTAATAAGACCTTCATTTAGTACTGACAAACTAATAAGACCTTCATTTAGTACTGACAAACTAATAAGACCTTCATTTAGTACTGACAAACTAATGAGACCTTCATTTAGTACTGACAAACTAATGAGATCTTCATTTAGTACTGACAAACTAATAAGACCTTCATTTAGTACTGACAAACTAATAAGACCTTCATTTAGTACTGACAAACTAATAAGACCTTCATTTAGTACTGACACACTAATAAGATCTTCATTTAGTACTGACACACTAATAAGATCTTCATTTAGTACTGACAAACTAATAAAACCTTCATTTAGTACTGACAAACTAATAAGACCTTCATTTAGTACTGACAAACTAATAAGATCTTCATTTAGTACTGACAAACTAATAAGACCTTCATTTAGTACTGACAAACTAATAAAACCTTCATTTAGTACTGACAAACTAATAAGATCTTCATTTAGTACTGACACACTAATAAGACCTTCATTTAGTCCTGACAAACTAATAAGACCTTCATTTAGTCCTGACAAACTAATAAAACCTTCATTTAATACTGACACACTAATACGACCTTCATTTAGTACTAACAAACTAATGAGACCTTCATTTAGTACTGACAAACTAATAAGACCTTCATTTAGTACTGACAAACTAATAAGAGCTTCATTTAGTACTGACACACTAATAAGACCTTCATTTAGTACTGACAAACTAATAAGACCTTCATTTAGTACTGACAGACTAATAAGATCTTCATTTAGTACTGACACACTAATAAGACCTTCATTTAGTACTGACAAACTAATAAGACCTTCATTTAGTACTGACAAACTAATAAGACCTTCATTTAGTACTGACAAACTAATAAGACCTTCATTTAGTACTGACAAACTAATAAGACCTTCATTTAGTACTGACAAACTAATAAGACCTTCATTTAGTACTGACAAACTAATGAGACCTTCATTTAGTACTGACAAACTAATAAGACCTTCATTTAGTACTGACAAACTAATAAGACCTTCATTTAGTACTGACACACTAATAAGATCTTCATTTAGTACTGACACACTAATAAGATCTTCATTTAGTACTGACAAACTAATAAAACCTTCATTTAGTACTGACAAACTAATAAGACCTTCATTTAGTACTGACAAACTAATAAGATCTTCATTTAGTACTGACAAACTAATAAGACCTTCATTTAGTACTGACAAACTAATAAAACCTTCATTTAGTACTGACAAACTAATAAGATCTTCATTTAGTACTGACACACTAATAAGACCTTCATTTAGTACTGACAAACTAATAAGACCTTCATTTAGTACTGACAAACTAATAAGACCTTCATTTAGTACTGACACACTAATAAGATCTTCATTTAGTACTGACACACTAATAAGATCTTCATTTAGTACTGACAAACTAATAAAACCTTCATTTAGTACTGACAAACTAATAAGACCTTCATTTAGTACTGACAAACTAATAAGATCTTCATTTAGTACTGACAAACTAATAAGACCTTCATTTAGTACTGACAAACTAATAAAACCTTCATTTAGTACTGACAAACTAATAAGATCTTCATTTAGTACTGACACACTAATAAGACCTTCATTTAGTCCTGACAAACTAATAAGACCTTCATTTAGTCCTGACAAACTAATAAAACCTTCATTTAATACTGACACACTAATACGACCTTCATTTAGTACTAACAAACTAATGAGACCTTCATTTAGTACTGACAAACTAATAAGACCTTCATTTAGTACTGACAAACTAATAAGAGCTTCATTTAGTACTGACACACTAATAAGACCTTCATTTAGTACTGACAAACTAATAAGACCTTCATTTAGTACTGACAGACTAATAAGATCTTCATTTAGTACTGACAAACTAATAAGACCATCTCACAATCACATGACTAAAACTCACAGGAAAGTTTTATGGATGCAGATAGTGTCCTTTGAATCATGTTTTAGAAAGAAAATTGATCACACAGTTTTTGTCCACTCATCTCCCCAGCTCCACACAACCATATAGGCATAGCTAATTACCATACAAACATGTTTAGTCCCTCAGTTGATGATTGAAAAAATAATATGATAAAAAAAAATATAGGTACCAGTACATGTATATATACAATTTTGAAATGCCAAACCTGTTACTGGACACTATGTGTGGGAAAATTGTTAAAACTGTCATCACAATAATTGTCATATTTGATTGGAGGACAAAAATTTATAAATAATTACAGTGATACAATTTATTGTATTGATTGCATAAATACAAGCTAATAGATCATGTTTTAACAGCAGTTCATATGAATAATATATGGCTTTTACAAAAAAAGGGAAAATAAAGAAATTGACATTTTCCAATAAATGAAATAGCCACTTGGATTTGAATTGATTATGTGACAAGGATTATTTCCTGACTAATTCTACATAATTTATAAACTGTTTGAATTTGAATAACATTTTTTTTTATGTTAAATGGAATTTATTTGTTTGTTTTTATGTGTACCTATAGTGGAGTTTAAAAACAGCTTCCTAGAATTTTATAAAACAGCCTTCTAGAATGTTATAAAACAGCCTCCTAGAATGTTATAAAACAGCCTCCTAGAATGTTATAGAACAGCCTCCTAGAATTTTATAAAACAGCTTCCTAGAATTTTATAAAACAGCCTCCTAGAATTTTATAAAACAGCCTCCTAGAATTTTATAAAACAGCCTCCTAGAATTTTATAAAACAGCCTCCTAGAATTTTATAAAACAGCTTCCTAGAATTTTATAAAACAGCTTCCTAGAATTTTATAAAACAGCCTCCTAGAATTTTATAAAACAGCTTCCTAGAATTTTATAAAACAGCCTCCTAGAATTTTATAGAACAGCCTCCTAGAATTTTATAAAACAGCCTCCTAGAATTTTATAAAACAGCTTCCTAGAATGTTATAAAACAGCCAGCCTCCTAGAATTTTATAAAACAGCTTCCTAGAATTTTATAAAACAGCCTCCTAGAATTTTATAAAACAGCCTCCTAGAATTTTATAAAACAGCCTCCTAGAATTTTATAAAACAGCCTCCTAGAATTTTATAAAACAGCTTCCTAGAATTTTATAAAACAGCCTCCTAGAATTTTATAGAACAACCTCCTAGAATTTTATAAAACAGCCTCCTAGAATTTTATAAAACAGCTTCCTAGAATTTTATAAAACAGCCTCCTAGAATTTTATAGAACAGCCTCCTAGAATTTTATAAAACAGCCTCCTAGAATTTTATAAAACAGCTTCCTAGAATGTTATAAAACAGCCAGCCTCCTAGAATTTTATAAAACAGCTTCCTAGAATTTTATAAAACAGCCTCCTAGAATTTTATAAAACAGCCTCCTAGAATTTTATAAAACAGCCTCCTAGAATTTTATAAAACAGCCTCCTAGAATTTTATAAAACAGCTTCCTAGAATTTTATAAAACAGCCTCCTAGAATTTTATAGAACAACCTCCTAGAATTTTATAAAACAGCCTCCTAGAATTTTATAAAACAGCTTCCTAGAATTTTATAAAACAGCCTCCTAGAATTTTATAAAACAGCCTCCTAGAATTTTATAAAACAGCCTCCTAGAATTTTATAAAACAGCCTCCTAGAATTTTATAAAACAGCCAGCCTCCTAGAATTTTATAAAACAGTCTCCTAGAATGTTATAAAACAGCCTCCTAGAATTTTATAAAACAGCCTCCTAGAATTTTATAAAACAGCCTCCTAGAATGTTATAAAACAGCCTCCTAGAATTTTATAAAACAGCCTCCTAGAATTTTATAAAACAGCCAGCCTCCTAGAATTTTATAAAACAGCCAGCCTCCTAGAATTTTATAAAACAGTCTCCTAGAATGTTATAAAACAGCCTCCTAGAATTTTATAAAACAGCCTCCTAGAATTTTATAAAACAGCCTCCTAGAATTTTATAAAACAGCTTCCTAGAATTTTATAAAACAGCCTCCTAGAATTTTATAAAACAGCCTCCTAGAATTTTATAAAACAGCCTCCTAGAATTTTATAAAACAGCCAGCCTCCTAGAATTTTATAAAACAGTCTCCTAGAATGTTATAAAACAGCCTCCTAGAATGTTATAAAACAGCCTCCTAGAATTTTATAAAACAGCCTCCTAGAATGTTATAAAACAGCCTCCTAGAATGTTATAAAACAGCCTCCTAGAATTTTATAAAACAGCCTCCTAGAATTTTATAAAACAGCCTCCTAGAATGTTATAAAACAGATATGTTATATTATTGTTAAGGCTCTATTACATTGTAAATCAGGATTTTTGTCAGCTCTCTTGTATATGATTTTGTTATCACTGGATTAATTGTGACATATGAATTTTTTCTGAACTTTCACACCGAATATCATACGTCAGCTCATTAAACGGACGTTTTTCGTCAAAAAATTGACAGTGGTGTTTACCGACCATATTAGTTATGCATTTAAATAAGTGCAAAATGATTTTTCAGAGTGCTCCACCAGTGCGCCTAGTACAAATTATACGATTATCAATCCATATCATCTAAGAAAAGTGAATCACAGTGATTTTGATTGTGGACAAGTATAGAAAAAAAAGTTAATAAGGAAGTGAAATATTAATTTCATGAGAATAATTTCTTAATATGAATCAATGAGATAAATCGGTTATATAAATAAAACCAATATTTTCAAACGGTAGTGATTTTTTCTCTGGTGATGTTGTATATTATACAATACGATATGTTGATGACACAATAGCATGCAAGAGGTTTTTTCTTATTTCATTGACAGTTGAAATTACTTTTCTAATATGGAATTGTTCCTTGAACAATACTAATCCAAAAAGTGGCATTTTGTATTGAATGAGAAATGGCTAATTACCATATGAAATGTGTAAACAGCGAGAAACGAAATGAACTGTTTCTTTGAAATAATCTAAAAATGCATGATTGCACATCACAAGCTAATATTATGGAGAAAATGATGTTACAGTGCAACAAAAAATCCTAATCAATGTTACGTTTGCTATTTATAAATTGCAATAATTTGTGTGTATAATAAGAAGTCCTTGTGGATATGTATAACTTAATCAAGAGGATTAAAAGAGGATTTTCACATAATTTGGTAAGGCTGAAATATATCTTTGACAGATAATTATTAAAATTTGAGCAAAGTAGTATACCTAGTGTTGTCTAATCTATCTTAGGAGATATGTATCAATCTTCAGTCCAATAATGACACCTCCTCCCCCCCCTAAGTCTTGTACTTGTTTGTATAATGTTTATTTAGCTCACTAAGCCTAAGTGACATTTTAGTATCATTTGGTGTCCATCACCGATTACCTCCATTGTTGTCAACTTTTTCACATTTCAAACTTCTCCAGTAAAACTGCTCAACCAAATGGAATCAAACTTTGCAGGGATGGTCCCTGTGAAGAGAAGGCTCAGATTTGTACAATTAAAGTTGATCCTCAATGAGGAGGGGCTATTAGGGGTCCTAAAAGGGAGATTAAGTAAATTTAAAAAAAAATCTTCTCAAGAACCAGAAAAATAATGCTACAAGACTTGCTGTGGAGCATTATTAGGATATGTAGACTAAGATTTATACAAACCAAGTTCCAAGTCCTGAAGGTCCAATGACTGCAACTTTAGGAGTTTGAAATTTGGAAAATTTATAAGAGAAAGATTTCTTTAAGAACCAGTAATGGAAATGCAAGTTTAGATGGCATAAATCATCATATTGATCTACAAGATTTATGATTGCACAAAAAAGACCCCAAAACTTTCAGGTCCAAATTTTTATATAGGGTGCAATGATAAAATATTTTAAAAACAGTATTTTCAAGAACCAGAAATTGAAATGTAATTGTATTTAGCATGACGTTTCCATGGTAAAAAGAGATTCAACCTTGTACAAAGAACGGCCCAGGTTAT
The DNA here is from genome assembly GCA_963383655.1 of Bathymodiolus septemdierum. Classification (NCBI taxonomy): domain Eukaryota; kingdom Metazoa; phylum Mollusca; class Bivalvia; order Mytilida; family Modiolidae; genus Bathymodiolus; species Bathymodiolus septemdierum. The sequence goes on from OY726518.1 coordinate 3,034,168, forward strand.
ATGGAATCCAGGACATGGGGATCCAAAGTGTACAAGGAGGAAATTATTATGCTTGAATAATCATAGTGATATGCAGTTTTAGACTTGCAGAAATAAGACCCCAAGGTCTAGGAGGGGAGGTGGTCCATGCCATGTGGGTCCAAAAATTATAGGAAGCAATAGGAAAAATGTTAAATAAATCATTTTCTTGAGAACTAGCTGTGGAAATTGTATTTTACGAATCATTGTAATACCGGTATGCAGATTGAAATATGTAAAAAAAAAATAAGGACCCAACAGTCTAATAGATTCTTACATACGTTCTTGGGAAAGACCGTGTGATCTTCCACGAGTGATAGAAATTTTATGTCTTTTCGCGAGTGGAGCGCAGCGAAACGAGCGAAAAGACACAACAATTTCTATCACGAGAGGAAGATCACCCGGGCTTTCCCAACAACGCATGTAAGTACATATTTCTTCCGTAAACCAACAACTTTCACTATCGCGAACTCCCAGAGACGCCCGCCATTGATCAGTAGCTAATTTGCATAAATTATCAGATCAATATCATTGAGCGCTATGAAATACACATCACATAAAATTGACGTTTGTGACACCGACTAATAAACTAAGTAGCTTTCTACTGATATTTGAGCTTTTCTCACTAATATTTTATTGAAAGTACAGTATTTTACTTCATGAGATACCCCATGCATGAAATATGACGTGACACATATTTTGACGTCATTTAAGAATGACGTCAAAGGTACGGAAAAGGACATCTAGAAATACGAAAAAATGAAAATAAAAGACACAAATATATATTTAATACGGTTGGAATCTGTATTTGAAAAAAAACCAATGGTTAAATCCGTAATATATCTGTTATTCAGCTATCATACAGGGTATATAATGTGACATTCCAAGCTTAGAGTATATATTTAAAACGATTTTTTTTCTTGTTAGAGGCGTTCTGATTGGATGTCACAACGAGTAAAGACGAGTGCACGTGGACTCGTCTTACCTCGGTCGTCTTCACCCGAAAACGGCCATTTACGGAAGAATATGGGGTCTGATCCCAGGAGTCCAGAGACTAACATTGTTTGCATTGGAGAAAATTATTTAAAAAAAAAACCAGTTAGCTATCTGTATTTGTATTGAGTATGTTGTAGTTCCCGGAAAATGGTTTTTATACAACGGTAGAGAGAGGCGCCCAGAGCGGTCTTGAATGCCTCAAGGGACTTTGCGCATGCAACTGTGTCTGGTAGATGGTTCCAACGTATGAGTGTCCACGAAGAGGCTGTTCTGATATTGAGTTGTCCTACTATTTGGGATGGTCGAGCACTTTGTGTTGTTAGTTTTGTGTTTTTCGACTGGGTTGATGGTTAAACAATCCCCAAATATCTTTGGTTTTATTTGCCTTTTACACTTACTGAATGTGACAACCCCTCAACCACCTTGTACATTAAATAAAGGTAATAACAAAATTACCGAACTCCGAACAATCTTACAAAGGGAAAGTCAAAACTCATAATTATATAAACAGACAAAATCAGTCAACAACCGGAAAACTGTGAAAACCGTAATGACCCTGACTTGGTACAGGCATTTCTAAAGAAATGGTGGGTTGAATCAGATTTTAAGGCGCCAAACTTCCCACTCTCATTACGGTTCAAAGGTTCCGGCTGTCACTGTAACAGTATTTAAATACAGGAACAAAATAGGTAAAATAGTTGTCAAAGCAGTACCATATTCGGTGACGTAAATGTCAAAAATATTTTTACGTCACACATTGACAAAAAAATTCTTGACATTTTTTACTTCTTTATCTTTATACATTTTCACTATATGAAAATGCATTGCTTATAATTTTTTCTGCAGAGACGGAATATATTTCGACAAGATATTGGTATCGGAATATAAACTTTTTAAGAGATCGAATAAGGCGAATCTTTTTATAGCCCTGGTCCAGTAGCCTGTTTCTCAGATGAAGATGACGTTTCAGGAAATCAGAATAATTGCTACTGGCCCTTGCATAACGAATCAATTGCGAGATGTAAAATGAGACAGAGGCTTTGTCGTCTTTCTTCCAGTGTTTCTAGCTCTATTTCGTTTCTCATTTTCGTTATACACCCCCTTTCTCTGCTTCTATTATCCCTTTTGATGAAGTGTATAGCTCGGTTTTGTATCTTTTCTAATTTGTCAATGTCCCCCTTGAGATATGGGTTCCAGATCGTTGCTCCATACTCCATAACTGATCGTATTAGGGATATGTAGGCTGTTTTTCTACAATTTTCTGGGACGTTTCTTAGGTTTCTTCTTAGAAAGCCGAGGGTGGCGTTAGCTTTCTTGCATACATTGTTGATATGTATGCTCCATTTGAGGTCGTTTGAAATTTGTAAGCCGAGGTATGGGTTATCGCTTACTTCTTGAAGGATGTGGTTATTTAGTTGGTAAAGTCTTGTTGAACTCTTGTTAATTGATAAGGTGTAGCATTTCTTAACGTTGAATCGCATACCCCATTTATTTTCCCATTCCTCTAAATTCTTTAGATCTTTTTGTAGAGCTTGGTGATCGTCTTCTTGTTTGATGGTACGATAAAGAAGGCAATCATTGGCAAGTAGACGGACGGATGAGGTGACACTATCGGGGAGGTCATTTATATGGCCTAGAAACATTAGCGGTCCTAATACGGTTCTTTGGGGTACCCCTGAGTCTACTGTTGTTTCTTCTGATGTTTCCCCTTTGACAATTGTTCTCATTTTTCTTGTTGTTAAGAAGTTTCTTAGCCATGTGTGGATGCTACCTTTAATTCCATACTGATCTAGTTTGTGTAGTAGTTTATTATGAGGGACTGTATCAAAATCTTTGGAGAAGTTTAGGATGGCTACGTCGACTTGGTGGTCTTTGTCGTGTTCTTTCAGAAAGTCGTTTATTGTTATTAGTGTGATTCACATGAGTAGCCTGATCTGAATCCATGATTTAAGTTGGTAAGTATCTTATTTGTTTCTAGATGTTTCATGAGATGTCTGCATATTATATGTTCTAATGATTTACATGGAACAGAAGTTAACGATACAGGCCTATAGTTTTCTGGTAAGTGTCTATCTCCCTTTTTAGATATGATGGATATGTTGGCATCTCTCCAGTCTTTTGGTAGGTCTCCTGTGTCAATTGATACTTAGAAGATGTTTTGTAATATAGGTGCTAGTTGGACAGCACATTCTTTGATTATTCTGATGGGTTGATCTTTGATAGTAATTTCTGTAGTCCTTCCTGCTTTATGATAATTGGTTTGATTTTGTTTTTGCATTGTATCTTTGTTGATGGTAAGGTTGTGTCAGTTGTTTGGGTAAATACTGACATGAATTGTTGGAGGAGAAGATTTGCCTTTCCTTTGGTATCACTGATTAGTTGTGTCCACATTTTTAGTGACGCTATACCACAGGTGTCTTGGTGTTTTGATTTTATGTAGCACCAGAAGGGTTTTGTGCTGTTGTTCTCAAGTCCCTCTATGATGTTTTTATTTATGTAGTCAGACTCTGCCTTCCTTAGCTGGCGTTTGCATTCTTTTTGGTATGTTCTATAGTTTGTCCATTTATTGTGTTTCTTTGCTTGCTTATAGAGCCTGTTTTTTCTTGATCGTTTTCTTTTCTTTCCTTCTAATCCATGAGATGTTTTTGTTTTCTTTTATTTCTTTACTAGGGATGTTTTTCTCCAGTGATTCTAAGAGTTTCATCTTAACGTTATTTCCTTCTTTGGTCATTTCATCTTAAATGTGTTCCATAGGATGTTAACGTTATTTCCTTCTTTGGTCATTTCATCTTAAATGTGTTCCATAGGATGTTAACGTTATTTCCTTCTTTGGTCATTTCATCTTAAATGTGTTCCATGGGATGTTAATGTTATTTCCTTCTTTGGTCATTTCATCTTAAATGTGTTCCATAGGATGTTAATGTTATTTCCTTCTTTGGTCATTTCATCTTAAATGTGTTCCATAGGATGTTAACGTTATTTCCTTCTTTGGTCATTTCATCTTAAATGTGTTCCATGGGATGTTAATGTTATTTCCTTCTTTGGTCATTTCATCTTAAATGTGTTCCATAGGATGTTAATGTTATTTCCTTCTTTGGTCATTTCATCTTAAATGTGTTCCATGGGATGTTAATGTTATTTCCTTCTTTGGTCATTTCATCTTAAATGTGTTCCATGGGATGTTAATGTTATTTCCTTCTTTGGTCATTTCATCTTAAATGTGTTCCATGGGATGTTAATGTTATTTCCTTCTTTGGTCATTTCATCTTAAATGTGTTCCATGGGATGTTAATGTTATTTCCTTCTTTGGTCATTTCATCTTAAATGTGTTCCATAGGATGTTAACGTTATTTCCTTCTTTGGTCATTTCATCTTAAATGTGTTCCATGGGATGTTAATGTTATTTCCTTCTTTGGTCATTTCATCTTAAATGTGTTCCATAGGATGTTAATGTTATTTCCTTCTTTGGTCATTTCATCTTAAATGTGTTCCATAGGATGTTAACGTTATTTCCTTCTTTGGTCATTTCATCTTAAATGTGTTCCATAGGATGTTAATGTTATTTCCTTCTTTGGTCATTTCATCTTAAATGTGTTCCATAGGATGTTAATGTTATTTCCTTCTTTGGTCATTTCATCTTAAATGTGTTCCATAGGATGTTAATGTTATTTCCTTCTTTGGTCATTTCATCTTAAATGTGTTCCATGGGATGTTAATGTTATTTCCTTCTTTGGTCATTTCATCTTAAATGTGTTCCATGGGATGTTAACGTTATTTCCTTCTTTGGTCATTTCATCTTAAATGTGTTCCATAGGATGTTAATGTTATTTCCTTCTTTGGTCATTTCATCTTAAATGTGTTCCATGGGATGTTAACGTTATTTCCTTCTTTGGTCATTTCATCTTAAATGTGTTCCATGGGATGTTAATGTTATTTCCTTCTTTGGTCATTTCATCTTAAATGTGTTCCATGGGATGTTAACGTTATTTCCTTCTTTGGTCATTTCATCTTAAATGTGTTCCATAGGATGTTAACGTTATTTCCTTCTTTGGTCATTTCATCTTAAATGTGTTCCATATGATGTTAATGTTATTTCCTTCTTTCGTCATTTCATCTTAAATGTGTTCCATAGGATGTTAACGTTATTTCCTTCTTTGGTCATTTCATCTTAAATGTGTTCCATAAGATGTTAATGTTATTTCCTTCTTTGGTCATTTCATCTTAAATGTGTTCCATAGGATGTTAATGTTATTTCCTTCTTTGGTCATTTCATCTTAAATGTGTTCCATAGGATGTTAACGTTATTTCCTTCTTTGGTCATTTCATCTTAAATGTGTTCCATAGGATGTTAATGTTATTTCCTTCTTTGGTCATTTCATCTTAAATGTGTTCCATAGGATGTTAATGTTATTTCCTTCTTTGGTCATTTCATCTTAAATGTGTTCCATGGGATGTTAATGTTATTTCCTTCTTTGGTCATTTCATCTTAAATGTGTTCCATGGGATGTTAATGTTATTTCCTTCTTTGGTCATTTCATCTTAAATGTGTTCCATAGGATGTTAACGTTATTTCCTTCTTTGGTCATTTCATCTATACATGTATATTTTTGCCCATTATCTATCATTTCATTTCATGAGTTTTCTGCTGATTAAGATTCATTCTAAATGGTGCTTGTGTATTCTCTGTTATTCTGACTCCTGTAGCTAAAATATTATGACTTTTTTTTTTATAAAGTAGCTTACTTTTCTCTAAACGGAGTAATTATGCTGATATACACTATTTTCATAAAAAGTCATTTTAATAAAATCTTTTCCTTTGAAGCCTTAGAGTAGATTTATAGTAAACTTTGCTAATATAACTCTTGGGTTGTCTGTCCCTTTTCAAAGTTTTATTTTACAAATTCATCCTCTATCCAAGATGGTTGTAGATACTAAATTTGTTTTTTCTAATGGATTTAATAAACTGAAATTTGTGCTGTTGATTTTAATAATAATTATGATAATGAGTCATATAATGTATGATTTAGAAAATAACACCATTCCCTAGCATCTGTCTAAAGAAAGATAAGTTAGTGAAAGAAGTGGAAGTGTGTTTTATGAGTGGAATACCTGGAGTTATGAGCTTGAATAGAACTGACAATCCAGGACCTAGGTTTAATAAGGATGTCTCAAGTACACCCATGAGCTTGAATAGAACTGACAATCCAGGACCTAGGTTTAATAAGGATGTCTCAAGTACACCCATGAGCTTGAATAGAACTGACAATCCAGGACCTAGGTTTAATAAGGATGTCTCAAGTACACCCATGAGCTTGAATAGAACTGACAATCCAGGACCTAGGTTTAATAAGGATGTCTCAAGTACACCCATGAGCTTGAATAGAACTGTCAATCCAGGACCTAGGTTTAATAAGGATGTCTCAAGTACACCCATGAGCTTGAATAGAACTGACAATCCAGGACCTAGGTTTAATAAGGATATCTCAAGTACACCCATGAGCTTGAATAGAACTGACAATCCAGGACCTAGGTTTAATAAGGATGTCTCAAGTACACCCATGAGCTTGAATAGAACTGTCAATCCAGGACCTAGGTTTAATAAGGATGTCTCAAGTACACCCATGAGCTTGAATAGAACTGACAATCCAGGACCTAGGTTTAATAAGGATATCTCAAGTACACCCATGAGCTTGAATAGAACTGACAATCCAGGACCTAGGTTTAATAAGGATGTCTCAAGTACACCCATGAGCTTGAATAGAACTGACAATCCAGGACCTAGGTTTAATAAGGATGTCTCAAGTACACCCATGAGCTTGAATAGAACTGTCAATCCAGGACCTAGGTTTAATAAGGATGTCTCAAGTACACCCATGAGCTTGAATAGAACTGACAATCCAGGACCTAGGTTTAATAAGGATATCTCAAGTACACCCATGAGCTTGAATAGAACTGACAATCCAGGACCTAGGTTTAATAAGGATGTCTCAAGTACACCCATGAGCTTGAATAGAACTGACAATCCAGGACCTAGGTTTAATAAGGATATCTCAAGTACACCCATGAGCTTGAATAGAACTGACAATCCAGGACCTAGGTTTAATAAGGATGTCTCAAGTACACCCATGAGCTTGAATAGAACTGACAATCCAGGACCTAGGTTTAATAAGGATGTCTCAAGTACACCCATGAGCTTGAATAGAACTGTCAATCCAGGACCTAGGTTTAATAAGGATGTCTCAAGTACACCCATGAGCTTGAATAGAACTGACAATCCAGGACCTAGGTTTAATAAGGATATCTCAAGTACACCCATGAGCTTGAATAGAACTGACAATCCAGGACCTAGGTTTAATAAGGATGTCTCAAGTACACCCATGAGCTTGAATAGAACTGTCAATCCAGGACCTAGGTTTAATAAGGATGTCTCAAGTACACCCATGAGCTTGAATAGAACTGACAATCCAGGACCTAGGTTTAATAAGGATGTCTCAAGTACACCCATGAGCTTGAATAGAACTGACAATCCAGGACCTAGGTTTAATAAGGATGTCTCAAGTACACCCATGAGCTTGAATAGAACTGACAATCCAGGACCTAGGTTTAATAAGGATGTCTCAAGTACACCCATGAGCTTGAATAGAACTGACAATCCAGGACCTAGGTTTAATAAGGATATCTCAAGTACACCCATGAGCTTGAATAGAACTGACAATCCAGGACCTAGGTTTAATAAGGATGTCTCAAGTACACCCATGAGCTTGAATAGAACTGACAATCCAGGACCTAGGTTTAATAAGGATATCTCAAGTACACCCATGAGCTTGAATAGAACTGACAATCCAGGACCTAGGTTTAATAAGGATGTCTCAAGTACACCCATGAGCTTGAATAGAACTGTCAATCCAGGACCTAGGTTTAATAAGGATATCTCAAGTACACCCATGAGCTTGAATAGAACTGACAGTCCAGGACCTAGGTTTAATAAGGATATCTCAAGTACACCCATGAGCTTGAATAGAACTGACAATCCAGGACCTAGGTTTAATAAGGATGTCTCAAGTACACCCATGAGCTTGAATAGAACTGACAATCCAGGACCTAGGTTTAATAAGGATGTCTCAAGTACACCCATGAGCTTGAATAGAACTGACAGTCCAGGACCTAGGTTTAATAAGGATGTCTCAATTACACCGATGAGCTTGAATAGAACTGACAATCCAGGACCTAGGTTTAATAAGGATGTCTCAAGTACACCCATGAGCTTGAATAGAACTGACAATCCAGGACCTAGGTTTAATAAGGATGTCTCAAGTACACCCATGAGCTTGAATAGAACTGACAATCCAGGACCTAGGTTTAATAAGGATGTCTCAAGTACACCCATGAGCTTGAATAGAACTGTCAATCCAGGACCTAGGTTTAATAAGGATATCTCAAGTACACCCATGAGCTTGAATAGAACTGACAATCCAGGACCTAGGTTTAATAAGGATGTCTCAAGTACACCCATGAGCTTGAATAGAACTGACAATCCAGGACCTAGGTTTAATAAGGATTTCTCAAGTACACCCATGAGCTTGAATAGAACTGACAATCCAGGACCTAGGTTTAATAAGGATATCTCAAGTACACCCATGAGCTTGAATAGAACTGACAATCCAGGACCTAGGTTTAATAAGGATGTCTCAAGTACACCCATGAGCTTGAATAGAACTGACAATCCAGGACCTAGGTTTAATAAGGATGTCTCAAGTACACCCATGAGCTTGAATAGAACTGACAATCCAGGACCTAGGTTTAATAAGGATGTCTCAATTACACCCATGAGCTTGAATAGAACTGACAGTCCAGGACCTAGGTTTAATAAGGATGTCTCAAGTACACCCATGAGCTTGAATAGAACTGACAATCCAGGACCTAGGTTTAATAAGGATATCTCAAGTACACCCATGAGCTTGAATAGAACTGACAATCCAGGACCTAGGTTTAATAAGGATGTCTCAAGTACACCCATGAGCTTGAATAGAACTGTCAATCCAGGACCTAGGTTTAATAAGGATGTCTCAAGTACACCCATGAGTTTGAATAGAACTGACAATCCAGGACCTAGGTTTAATAAGGATGTCTCAATTACACCCATGAGCTTGAATAGAACTGACAGTCCAGGACCTAGGTTTAATAAGGATGTCTCAAGTACACCCATGAGCTTGAATAGAACTGACAATCCAGGACCTAGGTTTAATAAGGATGTCTCAAGTACACCCATGAGCTTGAATAGAACTGACAATCCAGGACCTAGGTTTAATAAGGATGTCTCAATTACACCCATGAGCTTGAATAGAACTGACAGTCCAGGACCTAGGTTTAATAAGGATGTCTCAAGTACACCCATGAGCTTGAATAGAACTGACAATCCAGGACCTAGGTTTAATAAGGATGTCTCAAGTACACCCATGAGCTTGAATAGAACTGACAATCCAGGACCTAGGTTTAATAAGGATGTCTCAAGTACACCCATGAGCTTGAATAGAACTGACAATCCAGGACCTAGGTTTATTTTGAGTTCCTTAATTGGAAGCCTTAGTGGGCAGGTAGTGATAGTCATTGATATCAGGTAGTGGAGTCACACCCGTTACCCACCCCTACCTACCCATGGCTAGTGGTTTCACTGGTCAGGTTGTTATAGCTGTTCAGACATTCCTCCCCCATTAAGTCAGGTAGTCACGATGTATCTGACAGATTGCTGTGCTGAAGATGGCAATAAAGATTAGTAATCTAGCACACCCTCATCTTTGTGGTAATTTGAGAGTGTATTGTAACATACAGGAGTTGTGTTGTTGTGGAATTGTCAGCCACCATTGGTCAGTGTTGTATTGAAAAATGTGAGATAATCAAATGTACTTCTATAATTCTATAGAAAGATTAAAATTTATAACAGTATTTACTTTTGTGAATGACATTGATTTCTCCCTCCCCTTTGACAACAGTAATTGACAGGTTAAAAGCATTTATTAGGAATCAATTATCATCATTTTTTAACTAAATGATAATTTGTATGGAAAGAAATGATTTAAAATGAATTTGCATTGATAAGATACAATATACTGAGTAGTATAGTTCTTTCGCTTTGGAAGAACCCGATAAAAAAAAATCTTGAAAAATTACTGACAATTAAATTTAATGAATCGACTTTCTAATATTTGTTACATTACTTTACTGATGATTGGTACATGTTGATGCAATGAAAGACCATTGACAAAACTTGGAGTGGGAACAAATGTGTTCTGGCAGAACTTTTGACCACAAGCCTAATACCATTGACGTTGGTTTGAACCACATTATCCACCTCAAGTTTTAATTAAGGTTTCTAGACACTACTATTATGGCTGGAGGTTAAGTGGTGTTAGGCTTACTACCATGGCTGGAGGTTAACTGGTGTTAGGCTTTTGTTAAGAAGTTACTACCATGGCAGCAGGTTAACTGGTGTTAGACTTGTGTTAAGAAATCAGTGACTTATAACCACTCAACCACCCAAGGCCCCACGTGAGTGATGTTAGGCTTGTGCTAAGAAATCAGTGACTTTTAACCACTCAACCACCTTGGCCCCACATCAGTGGTGTTAGACTTGTGTTAAGAAATCAGTGACTTTTAACCACTCAACCACCTTGGCCCCACGTCAGTGATGTTAGACTTGTGTTAAGAAATCAGTGACTTTTAATCACTCAACCACCTTGGCCCCACGTCAGTGGTGTTAGACTTGTGTTAAGAAATCAGTGACTTTTAACCATTCAACCACTTTGGCCCCACGTTAGTGGTGTTAGACTTGTGTTAAGAAGTCAGTGACTTACAACCACTCAACCACCTTGGCCCCACATCAGTGGTGTTAGACTTGTGTTAAGAAGTCAGTGACTTACAACCACTCAACCACTTTGGCCCCACATCAGTGGTGTTAGACTTGTGTTAAGAAATCAGTGACTTTTAACCACTCAACCACTTTGGCCCCACATCAGTGGTGTTAGACTTGTGTTGAGAAATCAGTGACTTACAACCACTCAACCACCTTGGCCCCACATCAGTGGTGTTAGACTTGTGTTAAGAAGTCAGTGACTTACAACCACTCAACCACTTTGGCCCCACATCAGTGGTGTTAGACTTGTGTTAAGAAATCAGTGACTTTTAACCACTCAACCACTTTGGCCCCACATCAGTGGTGTTAGACTTGTGTTGAGAAATCAGTGACTTATAACCACTCAATCACTTTGGCCCCACGTCAGTGATGTTAGACTTGTGTTAAGAAATCAGTGACTTTTAATCACTCAACCACCTTGGCCCCACGTCAGTGGTGTTAGACTTGTGTTAAGAAATCTGTGACTTATAGTCACTCAATTACCCAACCCAAATTTTAACAAATTTTAAACAATCTGCCACCCAGGCCCTACATGCAGATAGTGGTGTTAGACTTGTGTTAAGAAATCTGTGACTTTTAACCACTCAACCACCTTGGCCCCAAGTCAGTGATGTTAGGCTTGTGATAACCACTCAATCACCTTGGTCCGACGTCAGTGATGTTAGACTTGTGTTGAGAAATCAGTGACTTTTAACCACTCAACCACCTTGGCCCCACATCAGTGGTGTTAGACTTGTGTTAAGAAATCAGTGACTTTTAACCACTCAACCACCCAAGGCTTCACGTCAGTGGTGTTAGACTTGTGTTAAGAAATCAGTGACTTTTAACCACTCAACCACTTTGGCCCCACGTCAGTGATGTTAGGCTTGTGTTAAGAAGTCAGTGACTTTTAACCATTCAATCACCTTCGCCCCACATCAGTGGTGTTAAACTTGTGTTAAGAAATCAGTGACTTTTAACCACTCAACCACCTTGGCCCCACATCAGTGGTGTTAAACTTGTGTTAAGAAATCAGTGACTTTTAACCACTCAACCACCAAGGCCCCACATCAGTGGTGTTAGACTTGTGTTAAGAAGTCAGTTGACTTTTAACCACTCAACCACCTTGGCCCCACATCAGTGGTGTTAAACTTGTGTTAAGAAATCAGTGACTTTTAACCACTCAACCACCTTGGCCCCACATCAGTGGTGTTAAACTTGTGTTAAGAAATCAGTGACTTTTAACCACTCAACCACCAAGGCCCCACATCAGTGGTGTTAGACTTGTGTTAAGAAGTCAGTGACTTTTAACCACTCAACCACCCAGTGACTTTTAACCAATCTGCCACCCAGACCCCAACTGCAATAAGACATTGTAGAAGCAATTATTTACACAAACTATTATCATTTATTGTGACTATATGTTTAGTTATATCTAATCCGTACCTATTAGTAAGTCTTAGTTTACATTTACATATAAATGATATATGTTTACAAACTCAAACTTCCTACAGATATATTGGTTGATTGACTGATTTTGTCCTTTTCACATTCAACAGATGTAAATATCTTGTTGTCTGAAAGATGTAGATAAAATAGTGCAGTGACAATCAAGGTAAAATGGAAATTTTAATGGACCGAAATACCACACGGTTGCATTGGATATTATTTTGAAGAAAAAGACATTTTGCATCGATTTAGGCATGTCGTCGCATTCTAGTATGGTGCAGATTTTCTATATCCGGAGTCAAAGGTCAAATCTAAGAACAAAGCCATTTTCATTTTTTCATACATTATCCGAAATATCTTAACTAGCATTCGCCACTGCTTAATGTACTTCATACATATGGTTGAGACAGGCATTGAAAGTGAGATTGTTGCGGTTACAAAAGTCTGACTTTAAAAACATAACTGAAATATGCGCCTAATTAAAAAGGGGGAACAAAATTCACAAATCAATATTAACGCACGTATATTTTCACCGCAAGTCATTGAAATTTCTTAGAATTATACATAAGAATAATTCAATATATGTATATCTTTTCTGGAAAGTTTGAACCAAATTCATAGAGAAACAAGGAAAAAATTACGACAACAAGAACAAGCATCTAAGAAGATTTCACACCAAAAAAATGACAAAGTCCATATCTCAGTTTTATGTATTGAAAAGACAAAAAAATGTAAATAACTAGTTTGTTACGGTAAGGTAAACATGCCATGAGTGATGTGGTTTCCTCTGTCATGGAAAGTGATCGGTCTTGACCTTGTTTAATCTTGGTTGAACTGATTTGGTGTATGATCTTGCACCATCTGAAAAACTGCTCGAGCTATAGAGTGAATAGTATTTTTTTCCGTCTATGGTTTCTGTATTTAGGTCTATGTTGTCAGCGCCTTCTTGAATAAAGTCACTGCCAAGCACTTTAGGACTTATCCCGTAAGGAATGCAAGACACTTCAGTTTTTGCTATCTCATGGTTTGCGGCACTGGTCAAAAACTGTCTCACTTCAGTGTAAGAAGCACAAATACCAAATGCATGAAGGGTTTCAATTAAATGTTTAGATCTGTACCCATGGTAAGGTTGTAGGGCCAATCCCAAATTAAATGGAGTGAAGTTGTTTTTGTGCAACGATATTATCATTTCGGCTACAGCAATACATTTCCTAGCTTTACCGTGTAACAACGTGCTGTAGTCACTTTCAATATGAAAACAATTGTCATCAACCAACCATGAAAGGAAGTTCATAAGAAAAGGCGGAATGAATTGTAATGATCTATGATGAGAAAGATCAGATGGAGAAGGATAGAAATCTTTTGAAATTTCGACCACGTGTAAAGAGCCACGTAATACCTTCGCAGCATCATGAAGAATCTGATCTTCCTGCATATCAGGGACATCTACGAAAGAAGCTTCTACCTCTGAAAACTTGAGGTCTGCTTTTAACTTACTTGTGGCACGAAAAGCGTCAGCAACTGATATCGAACAACTGAAAACTATATTTGATTGACCTTGTCCCTTTTGACTTTCGATCACAATAGTATCGCCGTAATGATTTTGAAGCCTTGTCTGTAATTTGGCAGTAGAATACTTTGTCGATAAGCCCTCTGAAAGCAAGGAACAAAATTTGTCTAACAAGGAAGAAATAGTAAATGCTTTCTTGTTCTCAAAAATGTCATGGTGCAAAATGTCTAAGAATTTTTTGAATGCAATATCATGTTCCGACTCATTTTTAATTGTAGAGTAATTATCAGCACTATGTTCTTTTTTCCACTTCAGCAAATAATTTGTAATGCATGCCGAATGATACTGCGCTTTTTCTTGGACATCGTCAACGGTCAAGAGGCTGAACAAATCATAATCAAACTTACCTCTTGCGGCATTTAAAATGTATTTGACGCGTTCACTACTTTCAATGCGCTTAAGTTTTCTATCTTTCTTGATAGCCTTTTGTCAAAAAAAATACAATAATCCCAGTTTATTTGTGGCAAGGTTTTAGAACGCGTCTTCATAGTAGACACTGAAGCGTCATTACTAGTGTTGCTACATTCTGGAACATCGCTGACAAACCGTTGTAAATTTCTTTTACTTGTATAGGCTTTATAACAAGACCTATGATACTTTATTTCATTTAAAGGAACCAAGCTCAAAGAATTAAATTCGTCATACAGGCGACGATAAACATCATCTTGTCGCTTGTTCATCGCATCAAACAGAGTATCTCTTCCCTTCTCTGTAGCGCAGGACAACTGTCGGGTGTGTTTATTTGACAAATGACACATAATTCCCAATTGCTTGTGTTTCAACATTTTTTCGGCAAAGAGTGGGCAACATTAAAGGGGCTGCACATTTTCCGGATTAAACAAGTATTCCGACTTGATCAGTATTATTTGTGCCTTATAGGAGCTTATTTTCAACAACTGATATTCTGCTTTAAATAACTCCTACACTAAAACCATCACAATAAAATGAGATATTAAACTGAATTCTTGTAATAAGCACATAAATTATTTCATTGAGAGACAAGTTAATTTCATAGTAATTTCATTTTAAGCAACGTGCATTGCACTCAATGTAATCAGGGGTGTGTTAGACCACAGGCACTTGACCGATGGACCTTAATTTCCCCGTGTTTGCTACGGTGGTACGTATTTTCAGGACTAGTATTTCTGGGTCCTGGGTCCACACGAATACTAGAATCCCCCTAGTATTTGTGTGGACCCAGGACCGAGAAATAGAGGCCCTACATCGTTACTAGCCCTGAAAATATGTACCCTATGGCAAACATGGGGAAATTAAGGTCCATCGATCAAGTGCCTGTGTGCTAGACAGGGGAGCGACACCATGCTCAGAACGTATCAAATTTACAGAATGCTAGTAAAGTTTAAAAAAAGATGATAAACATTTAATTTCAAGTTTTGATTGACAAATTTAACACACATAATATTACAAATAAAGTTTCAATTCATAGCGAATTATATTTTCCTCGTGAATAGCGTGGAACAATTTTAAATGGAATTGAAAGGTGGTGGAAGGTCACGAAAATTGACCCTCAGAGAATAATCTTAATTCTAACTGCTATTTTCTGTTCTTTATTTACCTTGTTATTTCAAATGAAAGATAAGATATAGTAGTCTCAATATAATCAGAAAAGAGTTTTCAATTTTGTCAAATATTGAAAAAACAGTATCGCAAAGTAGACATACTTAGAAATGTAAAAATGCAATTACCCTCAAATGTCATGCTCTCCTAAAAAACTGCACCATGAGAAAACGCGATGACAGGGCTAAAATGGTACTTTGATGTATACTCTTTCATCTGGGAAAATTTCAGCCATGTGGTATTCCGGTACATTGAACTAGAAAAATAAGCGTCTTTTTTCAATTCGTCACTGCACTAAAAGTTCTCAATCTAAATGTTTGTGATTTTTTTAAACTGAAAAAAAACCCATCCATTTTTTGTTGTTAGATTTATGCATTTTAATATCTCTGGCTACTTCTTAATAATAATATGGGCCGTCGTGGTTGTGGTCGTGATCGTGATCGTATTGTAGATGGATGTATAACTATCTATGCAATCAGTTCCTATCACCACAAATGTTGTGAGTTTGAATCCTGCTTAGGCGAGGTGTACTCAATATAGCATTATGTGATAAAGTTTGTCAGTGACTGTCAGGTCTGTGGTTTTATCCAGTTTCCACCACCAAATCAAACTGATCACCACGACATAGCCGAAATATTGTTGAAAGTGGCATTAAACACCATAACCCTAACCCTCTTAATAATAGTTTTATCCCTCTGTCTGTGTAATTATTTCTGTGTGGTTTTCCAAAGGTAGAGGCTATTTATAGGTTGATTGATTGGTGTAGTAATTCAGCTATATTGTGGCATGAACAAATTATATGAATTATTTTCCATAGCTAGAAGACCGTAAGAAATAAGAGAGTATTGTGTATAAAGCAAAGTTATATGTAGATGTACAAATAAACGATGGATATTTTAAGTGTCAACTTTCAACTGATAACTATGTTGGAGAAAACTGAAAAACCTGTAAAACAACAACATATACATCAAACTCTTAATTACAGACAATCTGTCTTGATAAACTTCTCCAATGAATGACTACCTTATTTTGGAAGACAAGTTTAAAATGTCACGATTCTTCATTCAATATGTAGAATAAACCTCTTTTGAGAGACCACCTTTTTAGCTCACCTTGCCAAAGACAATATGAGCTTTTGCCATCATCCGTTAACTTTTCACATTTTAATCTTCTCCTCTGAAACCACTTGGCCAAATGAACCGAAACTTGGTAGGAAACATCTATGGAAGGTCCTCTATAAAGATTGCTCATTTCGTCCCGATCCATTAACAAACATGGCCGCCACAGGCAATTCTTATTTCTGATTAGTCGATTTCTAAAATATCTTCTCATCTGTTAAAAGAAAGATAACGCTTGCCTAAACTGTTAAAAAGAAAGATAACTCTTGCCATTATCTCCCTTAGAAATTAACTAATGCTGATATATTGTAACATGTTTATTCTATACATTACAAGTTGGTATTCACATTTTAATATTCTTTTTAGCAAACCTTGTCAAAGGCAATATGAGCTTTTGTCATCACTTGGTGTCCGTCGTCTGTCATCCGTTTACTTTTCACATTTTAATCTTCTCCTCTGAAAACCCTCAGCCAAATGAACTGAAACTTGGTAGGAAGCATCTATGGAAGGTCCTCTCTAAAGAGTGCACATTTTGTTTTGATCCATTACCAAACATGGCCACCACAGGCAATTCTTGTTTCTGATTGGCCAATTTTTAAAAATCTTCTCCTCTGAAACTGCTTGGCCAAATGAACCGAAATTTGGTAGGAAGCATCTATGAAATGTCCTCTATGAAGATTGCTCATTTCGTCCCGATCGGTTAACAAACATGGCTATCACCGAAACTTGATAGGAAGCATCTATGGAATGTCCTCTATGAAGATTGTTTATTTCGTCCCGATCGGTTAGCAAACATGGCCACCACGTGCAATTCTTTTTTCTGATTGGTCAATTTCTAAAAAATCTTCTCCTTTGAAACTGCTTAGCCATATGAACCAAAACTTGGTAGGAAGCATCTACATGTATGGAAGATTCTGCATTAAGTTTTCTCAAAGCAGAATGAAAGGTGAGCGACACAGGCTCAGTGGGCTGAGCCTCTAGTTTGAAAGACCACATTGGGTGGTAAATGGTCCCTCAAGACAGGAATCACTGTAGTTACATATAAAAAAAAGTTAACTATCATAAGATCACAGCCACAGGGGCTTCTTGTGTTTTTTCTGATAAATATTTACCAGCAACTAAGTTTCTAAGATTGAGTACAAAAATTAGGTGCATCATATTTGGAAAATACCACTAATGCCTCTCTTCATGCATATAAAAGACAGCAGCCCCTAACTGAGCAATAGTTTATTAGTAATGATCACATGTGGCTTGTTGCAAAGGCAATATTATGTGACTCTTTCCATCATCTGCTCTTTTGCTTCTGGCAATAAAAAAACTGACATAAAAAAAACCATAATCAATCAATTAATCTATTTTGAAATGATATGGTTTTTTTTCTGATAAGGTACATTTAACAGTGACTGGTTCGGTTCGTATTAACAGGTTTTTTTCTTATAAGGTACATTTAACAGTGACTGGTTCATATTAACAGGTTTTTTTCTGATAAAGTACATTTCACAGTGACTGGTTCATATTAACAGATTTTTTCTGATAAGGTACATTTAACAGTGACTGGTTCATATTAACAGTTTTTTTTCTGATAAGGTACATTTAACAGTGACTGGTTCATATTAACAGGTTTTTTTCTGATAAGGTACATTTAACAGTTACTGGTTCATATTAACAGGTTTTTTTCTTATAAGGTACATTTAACAGTGACTGGTTCATATTAACAGGTTTTTTTCTGATAAGGTACATTTAACAGTGACTGGTTCATATTAACAGGTTTTTTTCTGATAAGGTACATTTAACAGTGACTGGTTCATATTAACAGGTTTTTTTCTTATAAGGTACATTGAACAGTGACTGGTTCATATTAACAGGTTTTTAGTTCACCTGGACCAAAGGTCCATGTGAACTATTGCCATCACTTGGCGTCCGTCGTCTGTCGTCTGTCGTCTGGCGTCTGTCGTCTGTCGTCTGTCGTCTGTAAACTTTTCACATTTCAAGCTTCTTCTCCGAAACCACTTGGCCGATTGGAACCGAACTTAGCAGGAATGTTCCTTGGATGGTCCTCTACAAAGTTACTGTTTTTCGTTCCAGTCGAATATTCAATATGGCTGCCAGGGCCAATAATATGCTCTGATTGGCTGAAATTTCAAAGATCTTCTTCTCTGAAACTAATGAACTGACTGAACCCAAACTGTAAAGGAATGATCATTGGAATGTCCTTTACCAAGTTACTGTTTTTTATGCCGATCGGAAATCCAAGATGGCCGCCATCGCAGGACATAGATTAACATTGGACCCTATGGGAAAATGTTCAAATGCCTTCTTCTCAGAAACTACAAATATGATTAAAGCCAAACTGTACATGAATGTTCATTGGATGGTCCTCTACAATCTCAAGGTTTTTTGTTCCGATATGAAATTCAAAATGGCGGCTACGGCAGGACTTAGTTTAACATTGGACCCTATGGGAAAAATGTTTCAAAATGCTTCTTCTCTGAAACCACTTGGACAGTTGAAACCAAACTGCCCAGGAATGATCATTGGAAGGTTCTCTACAAAGTTTCTGTTTTTTATGCCGATCGGAAATCCAAGATGGCCGCCACCGCAGGACATAGATTAACATTGGACCCTATGGGAAAATATTCAAATGCCTTCTTCTCAGAAACTACAAATATGATTAAAGCCAAACTGTACAAGAATGTTCATTAGATGGTCCTCTACAAACTGAATGTTTTTTGTTCCGGTATGAAATTCAAAATGGCGGCTACGGTGGGACTTAGTTTAACATTGGACCCTATGGGAAAAATGTTTCAAAACGCTTCTTCTCTGAAACCACTTGGATAATTGAAACCAAACTGCCCAGGAATGATCATTGGAAGGCCCTCTACAAGGTGTGTGTTTTGTATGCCGATCGGAAATCCAAGATGGCCACCACCGCAGGACATAGATTAACATTGGACCCTATGGGAAAATGTTCAAATGCCTTCTTCTCAGAAACTGCAAATATGATTAAAACCAAACTGTACATGAATGTTCATTGGATGGTCCTCTACAAACTGTACGTTTTTTGTTCCGATATGAAATTCAAAATGGCGGCTACGGCAGGACTTAGTTTAACATTGGACCCTATGGGAAAAATGTTTCAAAACGCTTCTTCTCTGAAACCACTTGGATAATTGAAACCAAACTGCCCAGGAATGATCATTGGAAGGTCCTCTACAAGGTGTGTGTTTTTTATGCCGATCGGAAATCCAAGATGGCCACCACCGCAGGACATAGATTAACATTGGACCCTATGGGAAAATGTTCAAATGCCTTCTTCTCAGAAACTGCAAATATGATTAAAGCCAAACTGTACATGAATGTTCATTGGATGGTCCTCTACAAACTGTACGTTTTTTGTTCCGATATGAAATTCAAAATGGCGGCTACGGCAGGACTTAGTTTAACATTGGACCCTATGGGGAAAATGTTTCAAAACACTTCTCCTCTGAAACCACTTGAACAGTTGAAACCAAACTGCCCAGGAATGATCATTGGAAGGTCCTCTACAAATTTTATGTTTTTTATGCCGATCGGAAATCCAAGATGGCCGCCACCGCAATACATAGATTAACATTGGACCCTATGGGAAAATGTTCAAATGCCTTCTTCTCAGAAACTACAAATATGATTAAAGCCAAACTGTACATGAATGTTCATTGGATGGTCCTCTACAAACTGTACGTTTTTTGTTCCGATAAGAAATTGAAAATGGCGGCTACGGCAGGACTTAGTTTAACATTGGACCCTATGGGAAAAATGTTTCAAAATGCTTCTTCTCTGAAACCACTTGGACAGTTGAAACCAAACTGCCCAGGAATGATCATTGGAAGGTCCTCTACAAAGTTTCTGTTTTTTATGCCGATCGGAAATCCAAGATGGCCACCACCGCAGGACATGGATTAACATTGGACCCTATGGGAAAATATTCAAATGCCTTCTTCTCAGAAACTACAAATATAATTAAAGCCAAACTGTACATGAATGTTCATTAGATGGTCCTCTACAAACTGTACGTTTTTTGTTCCGGTATGAAATTCAAAATGGCGGCTACGGTGGGACTTAGTTTAACATTGGACCCTATGGGAAAAATGTTTCAAAACGCTTCTTCTCTGAAACCACTTAGACAGTTGAAACCAAACTGCCCAGGAATGATCATTGGAAGGTCCTCTACAAATTTTATGTTTTTTATGCCGATCGGAAATCCAAGATGGCCGCCACCGCAATACATAGATTAACATTGGACCCTATGGGAAAATGTTCAAATGCCTTCTTCTCAGAAACTACAAATATGATTAAAGCCAAACTGTACATGAATGTTCATTGGATGGTCCTCTACAAACTGTACGTTTTTTGTTCCGATAAGAAATTCAAAATGGCGGCTACGGCAGGACTTAGTTTAACATTGGACCCTATGGGAAAAATGTTTCAAAACGCTTCTTCTCTGAAACCACTTGGATAATTGAAACCAAACTGCCCAGGAATGATCATTGGAAGGTCCTCTACAAAGTTTCTGTTTTTTATGCCGATCGGAAATCCAAGATGGCCGCCACCACAGGACATAGATTAACATTGGACCCTATGAGAAAATATTCAAATGCCTTCTTCTCAGAAACTACAAATATGATTAAAGCCAAACTGTACAAGAATGTTCATTAGATGGTCCTCTACAAACTTTACGTTTTTTGTTCCGGTATGAAATTCAAAATGGCGGCTACGGCAGGACTTAGTTTAACATTGGACCCTATGGGAAAAATGTTTCAAAACGCTTCTTCTCTGAAACCACTTGGATAATTGAAACCAAACTGCCCAGGAATGATCATTGGAAGGTCTCTACAAGTTGTGTGTTTTTTATGCCGATCGGAAATCCAAGATGGCCACCACCGCAGGACATAGATTAACATTGGACCCTATGGGAAAATGTTCAAATGCCTTCTTCTCAGAAACTACAAATATGATTAAAGCCAAACTGTACATGAATGTTCATTGGATGGTCCTCTACAAACTGTACGGTTTTTTTTCTGATATGAAATTCAAAATGGCGGCTACGGCAGGACTTAGTTTAACATTGGACCCTATGGGAATTTTTTTTCAAAATGCTTCTTCTCTGAAACCACTTGGACAGTTGAAACCAAACTGCCCAGGAATGATCATTGGAAGGTCCTCTGTTTTTTATGCCAATCGGAAATCCAAGATGGCTGCCACCACAGGTCATAGTATTAACACAGAACCATATGGGGAAAATACAGAAATATATTCTTCTCTGAAGCTATTGCACTGATTGAACCTAAACTGTGCATCAATCATTGGAAGGTCCTTTACAAACTTTGTGTTTTTTATGTTGATCGTAATTCCAAGATGACTACCACTGCAGGACATAGTTTTTACATAGGACCAATTGTTTTTTTTTTATTACCAGGTGAACGATACAGGCTCTTGAGAGCCTCTGGTTTTCTTATAAGGTACATTTAACAGTGACTGGTTCATATTAACAGGTTTTTTTCTGATAAGGTACATTTAACAGTGACTGGTTCATATTAACAGGTTTTTTTCTGATAAGGTACATTTAACAGTGACTGGTTCATATTAACAGGTTTTTTTCTTATAAGGTACATTTAACAGTGACTGGTTCATATTAACAGGTTTTTTTCTTATAAGGTACATTTAACAGTGACTGGTTCATATAAACAGGTTTTTTTCTTATAAGATACATTTAACAGTGACTGGTTCATATTAACAGGTTTTTTTCTTATAAGGTACATTTAACAGTGACTGGTTCATATTAACAGGTTTTTTTCTGATAAAGTACATTTAACAGTGACTGGTTCATATTAACAGATTTTTTTCTGATAAGGTACATTTAACAGTGACTGGTTCGGTTCGTATTAACAGGTTTATTTCTTATAAGGTACATTTAACAGTGACTGGTTCATATTAACAGGTTTTTTTCTGATAAGGTACATTTAACAGTTACTGGTTCATATTAACAGGTTTTTTTCTTATAAGGTACATTTAACAGTGACTGGTTCATAGTAACAGGTTTTTTTCTGATAAGGTACATTTAACAGTGACTGGTTCATATTAACAGGTTTTTTTCTTATAAAGTACATTTAACAGTGACTGGTTCATATTAACAGATTTTTTTCTGATAAGGTACATTTAACAGTGACTGGTTCATATTAACAGGTTTTTTTCTGATAAGGTACATTTAACAGTGACTGGTTCATATTAACAGGTTTTTTTCTGATAAGGTACATTTAACAGTTACTGGTTCATATTAACAGGTTTTTTTCTTATAAGGTACATTTAACAGTGACTGGTTCATATTAACAGGTTTTTTTCTTATAAGGTACATTTAACAGTGACTGGTTCATAGTAACAGGTTTTTTTCTGATAAGGTACATTGAACAGTGACTGGTTCATATTAACAGGTT
Organism: Bathymodiolus septemdierum; assembly: GCA_963383655.1. Classification (NCBI taxonomy): domain Eukaryota; kingdom Metazoa; phylum Mollusca; class Bivalvia; order Mytilida; family Modiolidae; genus Bathymodiolus; species Bathymodiolus septemdierum. Next base: position 3,057,256 of record OY726518.1, read on the forward strand.
TTTTTCTGATAAGGTACATTTAACAGTGACTGGTTCATATTAACAGGTTTTTTTCTGATAAAGTACATTTAACAGTGACTGGTTCATATTAACAGGTTTTTTTCTTATAAGGTACATTTAACAGTGACTGGTTCATATTAACAGGTTTTTTTCTTATAAGGTACATTTAACAGTGACTGGTTCATATTAACAGGTTTTTTTCTGATAAGGTACATTTAACAGTGACTGGTTCATATTAACAGGTTTTTTTCTTATAAGGTACATTTAACAGTGACTGGTTCATATTAACAGGTTTTTTTCTTATAAGGTACATTTAACAGTGACTGGTTCATATTAACAGGTTTTTTTCTTATAAGGTACATTTAACAGTGACTGGTTCATAGTAACAGGTTTTTTCTGATAAGGTACATTTAACAGTGACTGGTTCATATTAACAGGTTTTTTCTTATAAGGTACATTGAACAGTGACTGGTTCATATTAACAGGTTTTTTTCTTATAAGGTACATTTAACAGTGACTGGTTCATATTAACAGGTTTTTTTCTGATAAGGTACATTTAACAGTGACTGGTTCATATTAACAGGTTTTTTTCTGATAAGGTACATTTAACAGTGACTGGTTCATATTAACAGGTTTTTTTCTTATAAGGTACATTTAACAGTGACTGGTTCATATTAACAGGTTTTTTTCTTATAAGGTACATTTAACAGTGACTGGTTCATATAAACAGGTTTTTTTCTTATAAGATACATTTAACAGTGACTGGTTCATATTAACAGGTTTTTTTCTTATAAGGTACATTTAACAGTGACTGGTTCATATTAACAGGTTTTTTTCTGATAAAGTACATTTAACAGTGACTGGTTCATATTAACAGATTTTTTTCTGATAAGGTACATTTAACAGTGACTGGTTCGGTTCGTATTAACAGGTTTATTTCTTATAAGGTACATTTAACAGTGACTGGTTCATATTAACAGGTTTTTTTCTGATAAGGTACATTTAACAGTTACTGGTTCATATTAACAGGTTTTTTTCTTATAAGGTACATTTAACAGTGACTGGTTCATAGTAACAGGTTTTTTTCTGATAAGGTACATTTAACAGTGACTGGTTCATATTAACAGGTTTTTTTCTTATAAAGTACATTTAACAGTGACTGGTTCATATTAACAGATTTTTTTCTGATAAGGTACATTTAACAGTGACTGGTTCATATTAACAGGTTTTTTTCTGATAAGGTACATTTAACAGTGACTGGTTCATATTAACAGGTTTTTTTCTGATAAGGTACATTTAACAGTTACTGGTTCATATTAACAGGTTTTTTTCTGATAAGGTACATTTAACAGTGACTGGTTCATATTAACAGTTTTTTTTCTTATAAGGTACATTTAACAGTGACTGGTTCATAGTAACAGGTTTTTTTCTGATAAGGTACATTTAACAGTGACTGGTTCATATTAACAGGTTTTTTTCTGATAAGGTACATTTAACAGTGACTGGTTCATATTAACAGGTTTTTTTCTGATAAGGTACATTTAACAGTGACTGGTTCATATTAACAGGTTTTTTTCTGATAAGGTACATTTAACAGTGACTGGTTCATATTAACAGGTTTTTTTCTTATAAGGTACATTTAACAGTGACTGGTTCATATTAACAGGTTTTTTTCTGATAAGGTACATTTAACAGTGACTGGTTCATAGTAACAGGTTTTTTTCTGATAAGGTACATTTAACAGTGACTGGTTCATATTAACAGGTTTTTTTCTGATAAGGTACATTTAACAGTGACTGGTTCATATTAACAGGTTTTTTTCTGATAAGGTACATTTAACAGTGACTGGTTCATATTAACAGGTTTTTTTCTGATAAGGTACATTTAACAGTGACTGGTTCATATTAACAGGTTTTTTTCTGATAAGGTACATTTAACAGTGACTGGTTCATAGTAACAGGTTTTTTTCTGATAAGGTACATTTAACAGTGACTGGTTCATATTAACAGGTTTTTTTCTGATAAGGTACATTTAACAGTGACTGGTTCATATTAACAGGTTTTTTTCTTATAAGGTACATTTAACAGTGACTGGTTCATATTAACAGGTTTTTTTCTGATAAGGTACATTTAACAGTGACTGGTTCATATTAACAGGTTTTTTTCTGATAAGGTACATTTAACAGTGACTGGTTCATATTAACAGGTTTTTTTCTTATAAGGTACATTTAACAGTGACTGGTTCATATTAACAGGTTTTTTTCTTATAAGGTACATTTAACAGTGACTGGTTCATATTAACAGGTTTTTTTCTTATAAGGTACATTTAACAGTGACTGGTTCATATTAACAGGTTTTTTTCTTATAAGGTACATTTAACAGTGACTGGTTCATATTAACAGGTTTTTTTCTGATAAGGTACATTTAACAGTGACTGGTTCATATTAACAGGTTTTTTTCTTATAAGGTACATTTAACAGTGACTGGTTCATATTAACAGGTTTTTTTCTGATAAGGTACATTTAACAGTGACTGGTTCATATTAACAGGTTTTTTTCTTATAAGGTACATTTAACAGTGACTGGTTCATATTAACAGGTTTTTTTCTTATAAGGTACATTTAACAGTGACTGGTTCATAGTAACAGGTTTTTTTCTGATAAGGTACATTTAACAGTGACTGGTTCATATTAACAGGTTTTTTCTTATAAGGTACATTTAACAGTGACTGGTTCATATTAACAGGTTTTTTTCTTATAAGGTACATTTAACAGTGACTGGTTCATATTAACAGGTTTTTTTCTTATAAGGTACATTTAACAGTGACTGGTTCATATTAACAGGTTTTTTTCTGATAAGGTACATTTAACAGTGACTGGTTCATAGTAACGGGTTTTTTTCTGATAAGGTACATTTAACAGTGACTGGTTCATATTAACGGTTTTTTTTCTTATAAGGTACATTTAACAGTGACTGGTTCATATTAACGGGTTTTTTTCTTATAAGGTACATTTAACAGTGACTGGTTCATATTAACAGGTTTTTTTCTTATAAGGTACATTTAACAGTGACTGGTTCATATTAACAGGTTTTTTTCTGATAAGGTACATTTAACAGTGACTGGTTCATATTAACAGGTTTTTTTCTTATAAGGTACATTTAACAGTGACTGGTTCATAGTAACAGGTTTTTTTCTTATAAGGTACATTTAACAGTGACTGGTTCATATTAACAGGTTTTTTTCTTATAAGGTACATTTAACAGTGACTGGTTCATATTAACAGGTTTTTTTCTTATAAGGTACATTTAACAGTGACTGGTTCATATTAACAGGTTTTTTTTCTGATAAGGTACATTTAACAGTGACTGGTTCATATTAACAGGTTTTTTTCTGATAAGGTACATTTAACAGTGACTGGTTCATATTAACAGGTTTTTTTCTGATAAGGTACATTTAACAGTGACTGGTTCATATTAACAGGTTTTTTTCTTATAAGGTACATTTAACAGTGACTGGTTCATATTAACAGGTTTTTTTCTTATAAGGTACATTTAACAGTGACTGGTTCATATAAACAGGTTTTTTTCTTATAAGATACATTTAACAGTGACTGGTTCATATTAACAGGTTTTTTTCTTATAAGGTACATTTAACAGTGACTGGTTCATATTAACAGGTTTTTTTCTGATAAAGTACATTTAACAGTGACTGGTTCATATTAACAGATTTTTTTCTGATAAGGTACATTTAACAGTGACTGGTTCGGTTCGTATTAACAGGTTTATTTCTTATAAGGTACATTTAACAGTGACTGGTTCATATTAACAGGTTTTTTTCTGATAAGGTACATTTAACAGTTACTGGTTCATATTAACAGGTTTTTTTCTTATAAGGTACATTTAACAGTGACTGGTTCATAGTAACAGGTTTTTTTCTGATAAGGTACATTTAACAGTGACTGGTTCATATTAACAGGTTTTTTTCTTATAAAGTACATTTAACAGTGACTGGTTCATATTAACAGATTTTTTTCTGATAAGGTACATTTAACAGTGACTGGTTCATATTAACAGGTTTTTTTCTGATAAGGTACATTTAACAGTGACTGGTTCATATTAACAGGTTTTTTTCTGATAAGGTACATTTAACAGTGACTGGTTCATATTAACAGGTTTTTTTCTTATAAGGTACATTTAACAGTGACTGGTTCATATTAACAGGTTTTTTTCTTATAAGGTACATTTAACAGTGACTGGTTCATAGTAACAGGTTTTTTTCTGATAAGGTACATTGAACAGTGACTGGTTCATATTAACAGGTTTTTTTCTGATAAGGTACATTTAACAGTGACTGGTTCATATTAACAGGTTTTTTTCTTATAAGGTACATTTAACAGTGACTGGTTCATATTAACAGGTTTTTTTCTTATAAGGTACATTTAACAGTGACTGGTTCATATTAACAGGTTTTTTTCTTATAAGGTACATTTAACAGTGACTGGTTCATATTAACAGGTTTTTTTCTGATAAGGTACATTTAACAGTGACTGGTTCATATTAACAGGTTTTTTTCTTATAAGGTACATTTAACAGTGACTGGTTCATATTAACAGGTTTTTTTCTTATAAGGTACATTTAACAGTGACTGGTTCATATTAACAGGTTTTTTTCTTATAAGGTACATTTAACAGTGACTGGTTCATAGTAACAGGTTTTTTCTGATAAGGTACATTTAACAGTGACTGGTTCATATTAACAGGTTTTTTTCTTATAAGGTACATTGAACAGTGACTGGTTCATATTAACTGGTTTTTTTCTTATAAGGTACATTTAACAGTGACTGGTTCATATTAACAGGTTTTTTTCTGATAAGGTACATTTAACAGTGACTGGTTCATATTAACAGGTTTTTTTCTGATAAGGTACATTTAACAGTGACTGGTTCATATTAACAGGTTTTTTTCTTATAAGGTACATTTAACAGTGACTGGTTCATATTAACAGGTTTTTTTCTGATAAGGTACATTTAACAGTGACTGGTTCATATTAACAGGTTTTTTTCTGATAAGGTACATTTAACAGTGACTGGTTCATATTAACAGGTTTTTTTCTTATAAGGTACATTTAACAGTGACTGGTTCATATTAACAGGTTTTTTCTGATAAGGTACATTTAACAGTGACTGGTTCATATTAACAGGTTTTTTTCTGATAAGGTACATTTAACAGTTACTGGTTCATATTAACAGGTTTTTTTCTTATAAGGTACATTTAACAGTGACTGGTTCATATTAACAGGTTTTTTTCTTATAAGGTACATTTAAGAGTGACTGGTTCATATTAACAGGTTTTTTTTCTTATAAGGTACATTTAACAGTGACTGGTTCATATTAACAGGTTTTTTTCTTATAAGGTACATTTAACAGTGACTGGTTCATATTAACAGGTTTTTTTCTTATAAGGTACATTTAACAGTGACTGGTTCATATTAACAGGTTTTTTTCTTATAAGGTACATTTAACAGTGACTGGTTCATATTAACAGGTTTTTTTCTGATAAGGTACATTTAACAGTGACTGGTTCATATTAACAGGTTTTTTTCTGATAAGGTACATTTAACAGTTACTGGTTCATATTAACATTATAAATTCAGTTAGACTTCTAAGAGCAGGATATCTTTATTGATGTATCCTCCAGCAACACTGTCCATTCAATGATGTGTCATATTTTTTTGTCATCAAGCAGTAAACAAAGAATACAAATATAATTACACTTACAAACATTTCTTTATCCTTGTTTCTGTGACTTATGTTGTACATGATATATATATATATTTGATGACCTTTTACTCACCCTCATATTCATACACTCTAATGTTTTTTGTCACCATTTAAAACAAAGCATTGATGTCCATTTAGCATTTATGAGGATGGGAATGGGGCTATCATGTAAAACAATTCTTAAATAGATTGCTAAACAAGACGGTAGCAAGAACAATTTCTTTCAATTTGACGTTAACGAAGCATTGTATAGCTTGAAAAACTGGATTGACAAATCACGATGAAAAAGAAACTGTTCCATATGACTCTTAACAGTTGTGAGAAAAAGACATTTGGTGCTCGACAGTAAAGTACATTCCCACTCTCATTAATCTTTCTCGGTCAAAATCATATTTGACTGTTTTAAAAGTCCTTGAGCAATCTACTCTTAAAAAGATTATCTATTTATGTTTGCTAGCAAATTAAGATATTTAAAAAAAGAAGACTTATTGTACTATCCTATCGTATGTATGGTTCTGTGTATTGCTGTTTCAATCAATTTTCGCTGCCGTCTTTTTAATTTTACTGCCATTGTACCATAAGTCTCTGATATAATTAATTAAAAGTAGTAGAATTGCTGACCTGCTTACCTTCAGTTTAAATTGGCATGGAAATATTTCATTTCTGATCTTTAACAATGTCAAAAAAAGTTTGTTTACTGTTTTCAATGACAGTTGTCTATATATTGTGCTTTTGATTTTTCAGGCTAGAAGTCCAACAGAAATAAACTTCAGTTTAGATACCAACACAGCTCAGAGGGAACTAATTGTACAGTTAGAATCTAAAAATAGGTATGATAAAACTATTTTAATTTTTAACTTGCTTTTGCATCCATTCAATTTGTGTCTGTCTTCAGTTTGTCTGTAAACTTTTAACATTTCTTCACATTTCAATCTTCCCTTCAGACACTGCTATCTATTTTTATTATCTAAAACAGAAGTATATAGGATTAATATAATGGGTTTACTAGGTCTGAGTGACATCTGACGAGATGATTGTTTTTTTCACAATTCCATCATTAAATATTTAAGATAATAGGTTTGTCTACACCAGAAGGGTGTATTAAATGTGATCAGCTAATTTGAGTTTGGACATGCGAGTTATTGAAGAATGAATTATACATTGATTATGATTCTTTTATAGGTTTATTGTTACTTATTCATTTTTTTTTGTCATTGATTTCATGGCAAATTTAGAATGGTTGGACAATTAATTTTTTTTTAATGATTATTATTAATATTTTGCCAAGTTGGCAGTCTGTCTGTTGTTTGTTATCTGTTGTCAACTTTTTCACATTTTTATCTTCTCCTGCAAAACTATTCAACCAAATGGAACAAAACTTCCAGAGATATCATTAGAAAAAAGGAGTTTCAGATTTGTAGAAATTATATTGATTCTATACAGTGAGGGGCTATTAGGGGGTCTAAAAGGGGAAAAACTACTATAATCTTTTAAAATAATCTTCTCAAGAAATAGCTATAGAATATCTATTCTGCAATATTATTGTAATCTGTAGAAGAAGACTTGTACAAGCAAAGGTTCTCAAGGTATATAATGGTCCCAAGTTTTAACATTGGGGAAATTGAGAGGGAATATAAAATATCTTTGTAATATGAAGGTTCAAGCTTTTACAAATGAAGATTTATGAAAATTTGCCATGTTATGAAATTTGTAAAAATAAAAAACAACAAAAAAAAGCAATAAACTAAAAAAAGAGAGAGAGGGAGATTGTGATGCTTCACTAAATGACATTTTAGTGTTTGATTGTTAGATATACTTTACCAAGCCATTCAATTAACTTCTGACATGAATAACATAAATAAAGACATCTTTGATTCAGGTGCATCTTTATTAGATAATAACCATCTTAGAAACATTTTAGCTTTACATGTTTTGTTGTCTGATTCAGGTGCATCTTTATTAGATAATAATCATCGTGGAAACATTTTAGCTTTACATGTTTTGTTGTCTGATTCAGGGGCATCTTTATTAGATAATAACCATCGTGGAAACATTTTAGCTTTACATGTTTTGTGGTCTGATTCAGGGGCATCTTTATTAGATAATAACCATCTTAGAAACATTTTAGCTTTACATGTTTTGTTGTCTGATTCAGGGGCATCTTTATTAGATAATAACCATCTTAGAAACATTTTAGCTTTACATGTTTTGTGGTCTGATTCAGGGGCATCTTTATTAGATAATAATCATCGTGGAAACATTTTAGCTTTACATGTTTTGTGGTCTGATTCAGGGGCATCTTTATTAGATAATAACCATCTTAGAAACATTTTAGCTTTACATGTTTTGTGGTCTGATTCAGGGGCATCTTTATTAGATAATAACCATCTTAGAAACATTTTAGCTTTACATGTTTTGTTGTCTGATTCAGGGGCATCTTTATTAGATAATAACCATCGTGGAAACATTTTAGCTTTACATGTTTTGTGGTCTGATTCAGGGGCATCTTTATTAGATAATAACCATCTTAGAAACATTTTAGCTTTACATGTTTTGTTGTCTGATTCAGGGGCATCTTTATTAGATAATAACCATCGTGGAAACATTTTAGCTTTACATGTTTTGTGGTCTGATTCAGGGGCATCTTTATTAGATAATAACCATCGTGGAAACATTTTAGCTTTACATGTTTTGTGGTCTGATTCAGGGGCATCTTTATTAGATAATAACCATCTTAGAAACATTTTAGCTTTACATGTTTTGTTGTCTGATTCAGGTGCATCTTTATTAGATAATAACCATCGTGGAAACATTTTAGCTTTACATGTTTTGTTGTCTGATTCAGGGGCATCTTTATTAGATAATAACCATCGTGGAAACATTTTAGCTTTACATGTTTTGTTGTCTGATTCAGGGGCATCTTTATTAGATAATAACCATCGTGGAAACATTTTAGCTTTACATGTTTTGTGGTCTGATTCAGGGGCATCTTTATTACATAATAACCATCTTAGAAACATTTTAGCTTTACATGTTTTGTGGTCTGATTCAGGGGCATCTTTATTAGATAATAACCATCGTGGAAACATTTTAGCTTTACATGTTTTGTTGTCTGATTCAGGGGCATCTTTATTAGATAATAACCATCTTAGAAACATTTTAGCTTTACATGTTTTGTGGTCTGATTCAGGTGCATCTTTATTAGATAATAACCATCTTAGAAACATTTTAGCTTTACATGTTTTGTGGTCTGATTCAGGGGCATCTTTATTAGATAATAACCATCTTAGAATCATTTTAACTTTACATGTTTTGTGGTCTGATTCAGGGTCATCTTTATTAGATAATAACCATCTTAGAAACATTTTAGCTTTACATGTTTTGTGGTCTGATTCAGGTGCATCTTTATTAGATAATAACCATCTTAGAAACATTTTAGCTTTACATGTTTTGTGGTCTGATTCAGGGTCATCTTTATTAGATAATAACCATCTTAGAAACATTTTAGCTTTACATGTTTTGTGGTCTGATTCAGGTGCATCTTTATTAGATAATAACCATCTTAGAAACATTTTAGCTTTACATGTTTTGTGGTCTGATTCAGGGGCATCTTTATTAGATAATAACCATCGTGGAAACATTTTAGGTTTACATGTTTTGTGGTCTGATTCAGGGTCATCTTTATTAGATAATAACCATCTTAGAAACATTTTAGCTTTACATGTTTTGTGGTCTGATTCAGGTGCATCTTTATTAGATAATAACCATCTTAGAAACATTTTAGCTTTACATGTTTTGTGGTCTGATTCAGGGGCATCTTTATTAGATAATAACCATCTTAGAAACATTTTAGCTCTAGATGTTTTGTGGTCTGATTCAGGGGCATCTTTATTACATAATAACCATCTTAGAAACATTTTAGCTTTACATGTTTTGTTGTCTGATTCAGGGGCATCTTTATTAGATAATAACCATCTTAGAAGCATTTTAGCTTTACATGTTTTGTGGTCTGATTCAGGTGCATCTTTATTAGATAATAACCATCTTAGAAACATTTTAGCTTTACATGTTTTGTGGTCTGATTCAGGTGCATCTTTATTAGATAATAACCATCGTGGAAACATTTTAGGTTTACATGTTTTGTGGTCTGATTCAGGGTCATCTTTATTAGATAATAACCATCTTAGAAACATTTTAGCTTTACATGTTTTGTGGTCTGATTCAGGTGCATCTTTATTAGATAATAACCATCTTAGAAACATTTTAGGTTTACATGTTTTGTGGTCTGATTCAGGTGCATCTTTATTAGATAATAACCATCTTAGAATCATTTTAACTTTACATGTTTTGTTGTCTGATTCAGGGGCATCTTTATTAGATAATAACCATCTTAGAAACATTTTAGCTCTAGATGTTTTGTGGTCTGATTCAGGGGCATCTTTATTAGATAATAACCATCTTAGAAACATTTTAGCTTTACATGTTTTGTGGTCTGATTCAGGGGCATCTTTATTAGATAATAACCATCTTAGAAGCATTTTAGCTTTACACGTTTTGTGGTCTGATTCAGGGGCATCTTTATTAGATAATAACCATCGTGGAAACATTTTAGCTTTACATGTTTTGTTGTCTGATTCAGGTGCATCTTTATTAGATAATAACCATCTTAGAATCATTTTAACTTTACATGTTTTGTTGTCTGATTCAGGGGCATCTTTATTAGATAATAACCATCTTAGAAACATTTTAGCTCTAGATGTTTTGTGGTCTGATTCAGGGGCATCTTTATTACATAATAACCATCTTAGAAACATTTTAGCTTTACATGTTTTGTGGTCTGATTCAGGGGCATCTTTATTAGATAATAACCATCTTAGAAGCATTTTAGCTTTACATGTTTTGTGGTCTGATTCAGGGGCATCTTTATTAGATAATAACCATCTTAGAATCATTTTAACTTTACATGTTTTGTGGTCTGATTCAGGGGCATCTTTATTACATAATAACCATCTTAGAAACATTTTAGGTTTACATGTTTTGTTGTCTGATTCAGGTGCATCTTTATTAGATAATAACCATCGTGGAAACATTTTAGCTTTACATGTTTTGTTGTCTGATTCAGGTGCATCTTTATTAGATAATAACCATCGTGGAAACATTTTAGCTTTACATGTTTTGTTGTCTGATTCAGGTGCATCTTTATTAGATAATAACCATCTTAGAATCATTTTAACTTTACATGTTTTGTGGTCTGATTCAGGGGCATCTTTATTAGATAATAACCATCTTAGAAACATTTTAGCTCTAGATGTTTTGTGGTCTGATTCAGGGGCATCTTTATTACATAATAACCATCTTAGAAACATTTTAGCTTTACATGTTTTGTTGTCTGATTCAGGGGCATCTTTATTAGATAATAACCATCTTAGAAACATTTTAGCTTTACATGTTTTGTGGTCTGATTCAGGGGCATCTTTATTAGATAATAACCATCGTGGAAACATTTTAGCTTTACATGTTTTGTTGTCTGATTCAGGTGCATCTTTATTACATAATAACCATCGTGGAAACATTTTAGCTTTAGATGTTTTGTGGTCTGATTCAGGGGCATCTTTATTAGATAATAACCATCTTAGAAACATTTTAGCTTTACATGTTTTGTTGTCTGATTCAGGGGCATCTTTATTAGATAATAACCATCTTAGAAACATTTTAGCTTTACATGTTTTGTTGTCTGATTCAGGGGCATCTTTATTAGATAACCATCGTGGAAACATTTTTGCTTTACATGTTTTGTGGTCTGATTCAGGGGCATCTTTATTAGATAATAACCATCTTAGAAACATTTTAGCTTTACATGTTTTGTTGTCTGATTCAGGGGCATCTTTATTAGATAATAACCATCTTAGAAACATTTTAGCTTTACATGTTTTGTGGTCTGATTCAGGGGCATCTTTATTAGATAATAACCATCTTAGAAACATTTTAGCTTTACATGTTTTGTTGTCTGATTCAGGGGCATCTTTATTAGATAATAACCATCGTGGAAACATTTTAGCTTTACATGTTTTGTTGTCTGATTCAGGTGCATCTTTATTACATAATAACCATCGTGGAAACATTTTAGCTTTAGATGTTTTGTGGTCTGATTCAGGGGCATCTTTATTAGATAATAACCATCTTAGAAACATTTTAGCTTTACATGTTTTGTTGTCTGATTCAGGGGCATCTTTATTAGATAATAACCATCTTAGAAACATTTTAGCTTTACATGTTTTGTTGTCTGATTCAGGGGCATCTTTATTAGATAACCATCGTGGAAACATTTTTGCTTTACATGTTTTGTTGTCTGATTCAGGGGCATCTTTATTAGATAATAACCATCTTAGAAACATTTTAGCTTTACATGTTTTGTTGTCTGATTCAGGGGCATCTTTATTACATAATAACCATCGTGGAAACATTTTAGCTTTACATGTTTTGTGGTCTGATTCAGGAGCATCTTTATTAGATAATAACCATCATAGAAACATTTTAGCTTTACATGTTTTGTGGTCTGATTCAGGGGCATCTTTATTAGATAATAACCATCTTAGAAACATTTTAGCTTTACATGTTTTGTGGTCTGATTCAGGGGCATCTTTATTAGATAATAACCATCGTGGAAACATTTTAGCTTTACATGTTTTGTGGTCTGATTCAGGTGCATCTTTATTAGATATTAACCATCTTAGAAACATTTTAGCTTTACATGTTTTGTTGTCTGATTCAGGGGCATCTTTATTAGATAATAACCATCGTGGAAACATTTTAGCTTTACATGTTTTGTTGTCTGATTCAGGGGCATCTTTATTAGATAATAACCATCTTAGAAACATTTTAGCTTTACATGTTTTGTGGTCTGATTCAGGGGCATCTTTATTAGATAATAACCATCTTAGAAACATTTTAGCTTTACATGTTTTGTTGTCTGATTCAGGTGCATCTTTATTAGATAATAACCATCGTGGAAACATTTTAGCTTTACATGTTTTGTGGTCTGATTCAGGGGCATCTTTATTAGATAATAACCATCTTAGAAACATTTTAGCTTTACATGTTTTGTGGTCTGATTCAGGTGCATCTTTATTAGATAATAACCATCGTGGAAACATTTTAGCTTTACATGTTTTGTTGTCTGATTCAGGTGCATCTTTATTAGATAATAACCATCGTGGAAACATTTTAGCTTTACATGTTTTGTGGTCTGATTCAGGGGCATCTTTATTAGATATTAACCATCTTAGAAACATTTTAGCTTTACATGTTTTGTGGTCTGATTCAGGTGCATCTTTATTAGATAATAACCATCGTGGAAACATTTTAGCTTTACATGTTTTGTTGTCTGTTGCCGCTTTATTTTAAGTCAAAATGAGTTCAAATTTAAATTGTGGCTTTATGACAATAAAAATATCAACTTTTATTTAAAGGTTTTCTGTGAGATTTGTCTTTCAGACGATTTATACATTTACACATATTTTTATCAGAAAAAAATTGCATCGAAATCTGCTCAGAACCTTGAGCTGAAGTCGTCTTTTGTTGACCCACTTTCAAAATTATGTGTGACACCTCCATCTTCTATGAACTCTAGAAGTCAAATTGAAAACGAGGTGAGTGATTGCAGAACCCAGAGAGCCTCTGGTTTTATTATGTACTGATCTACAGAATCTATTACTAACAACTGACTTAAGACAAGTCCTCCAGGGAATAACACTTCACACGATTGTTGATGGTCAATTAATAGTGGTAAACATAATGGAAGGTGACCAAACACATTCTGATTCAGGTCAAGTGTGGAGTGGATTATAATATCTTTACAAGTCTAAAAGTCTTCTGATTTTCGTCTTTGGGGAAACAATTTTGTCATTTGCATTAATAAGAATATTCACCAATGACTGTGGGGTTCCTTGTATGTAGAACTTCCTGAAATTACTATTAAATCGACTTTTAAGAAGTTTTTCTGCAAATCAAAATATTATTACCGTTTGCTCTACATTTGTATATGAATCAGGCACTAGGTACCAGAAAAAGTATATTTTGGTCAGTGATTGTATATATGGTAGAAAAATTCATCCAGTCAATGCAATATTATTCTTCAAATAGAACGAGTGGAGGATAAAAATAAATAGGGGATACCAACTAATGTTGAAAAGTCATATTTTGAAGAACAATATTTGATACATATACACAAAGAAGTCAGTTACCTTACATTATTTTATAGAACAGTCTGTATATGTTTTGTAGATTGTTGTTTGTCCTTTTTAGTTCACCTGGACCAAAGGTCCAGGTGAACTATTGCCATCACTTGACGTCCGGTGTCCGACGTCTGTCGTCTGTAAACTTTTCACATTTCAAGCTTCTTCTCCAAAACCACTGGACCAATTGGAACCAAACTTAGCAGGAATGTTCCTTGGATGGTCCTCTACAAAGTTTCTGTTTTTCGTTCCAATTCAAAATGGCGGCTACGACAGGACTTGGTTTAACGTTGGACCCTATGGGGAAAATGTTTCAAAACGCTTCTTCTCTGAAACCACTTGGACAATTGAAACCAAACTGCCCAGGAATGGTCATTGGAAGGTCCTGTACAAAGTTCCGTTTTTTATGCCGATCGGAAATCCAAGATGGCCGCCACCGCAGGACATAGATTAACATTGGATCCTATGGGAAAATGTTCCAATGCCTTCTTCTCAGAAACTACAAATATGATACAAACTGTAGGTTTTTTGTTCCGATATGAAATTCAAAATGGCGGCTACGGCAGGACTTAATTTAACATTTGACCCTATGGGAAAAATGTTTCAAAACGCTTCTTCTCTGAAACCACTTGGACAATTGAAACCAAGCTGCCCAGGAATGATCATTGGAAGGTCCTGTACAAAGTTTCTGTTTTTTATGCTGATTGGAAATCCAAGATGGCTGCCACCGCAGGACATAGATTAACATTGGACCCTATGGGAAAATTTTCAAATGCCTTCTTCTCAGAAACTACAAATATGATCAAAGCTAAACTGTACATGAATGTTCATTGGATGGTCCTCTACAAACTTTAGGTTGTTTGTTCCGATATGAAATTCAAAATGGCGGCAACGGCAGGACTTAGTTTAACATTGAACCCTATGGAAAAAATGTTTCAAAATGCTTCTTCTCTGAAACCACTTGGACAATTGAAACCAAACTGCCCAGGAATGATCATTGGAAGGTCCTCTACAAATTTTCTGTTTGTTATGCCGATCAGAAATCCAAGATGGCTGCCACTGCAGGACATAGATTAACATAGGACCCTATGGGAAAATGTTCAAATGCCTTCTTCTCAGAAACTACAAATATGATTAAAGCCAAACTGTACATGAATGTTCATTGGATGTTTCTCTACAAATTTTAGGCTTTTTGTTCCGATATGAAATTCAAAATGGCGGCTACGGCAGGACTTAGTTTAACATTGGACCCTATGGGAAAAATGTTTCAAAATGCTTCTTCTCTGAAACCACTTGGGCAATTGAAACCAAACTGCCCAGGAATGATCATTGGAAGGTCCTGTACAATATGTTTGTTTTTTATGCCGATCGGAAATCCAAGATGGCCACCACTGCAGAACATAGATTAACATTGGACCCTATGGTAAAATGTTCAAATGCCTTCTTCTCAGAAACTACAAATATGATTAAAGCCAAACTGTACATGAATGTTCAATGGATGGTCCTCTACAAACTTTAGGTTTTTTGTTCCGATATGAAATTCAAAATGGCGGCTACGGCAGAACTAAATTTAACTTTGGACCCTATGGAAAAAATGTTTCAAAACGCTTCTTCTCTTAAACCACAAGGACAATTGAAACCGAACTGCCCAGGAATAATCATTTGATGGTTCTCTAAAAAGTTTGGGTTTTTTATGCCGATCCGAAATTCAAGATGGCTGCCACCACAGGTCATAGTATTAACACAGGACCACAAGGGGAAAATAGAGAAATATGTTCTTCTCTGAAGCTATTGCACTGATTGAACCTAAACTGTGCATCAATCATTGGATGGTCCTTTAAAAACTTTGTGTTTTTTATATTGATCGGAATTCCAAGATGATTAACACTGCAGGACATAGTTTTTACATAGGACCAACTGGTTCTTTTTATAACCAGGTGAACGATACAGGCTCTTGAGAGCCTCTGGTTCTTTTGGCCATTGTGTTGTCTGTCCTTCTTCTATTTATGGAATCTGATTACCCCTTTGCTATCTTTATGCTCTTCTTATCGTTGAGGAGTATATTTACTTTTAAAAGAAAGATTTCTTTGATATTAAAATCTTATGATTTTATTTAATTTAATGTTTCTATTCAACAATTGTATTTGTTTATAAATATCTATGTTATTATTTATAATTGTATCACACAGGAAAAAACATCACTTTGACTTACATTTACTTTGGTGGTTACTTGATTGAAATTAGATATTCACTATTGAAATTTCTACGGTGTATAAAATAGATTTAAATTTCATGCTATCATTGAAATTATTTACTTAGCCTTCAAAAGATTCTTCAGTTAGTAAGACATGAATTTTATTTCCATGTAAAATGATGAAATGTTTTATAATTATAGGTTTAAAGTTTATCATAATTAGATATACCATTTCAACTAATTGATAGAAAATAACATGAAGAAAGTCAAGTAAAGCAGATTAACCTTCTCATGAACTGTCAACAATTTATGAACACATAGTTTAGAAAATATATTTATGGACACATAGTTAAGAAAATATTAAATCGTGGATACGAGAATGCATTTGTAAAATTACATATTTGTGGAAGAGATGTGTATGATTATCCACGGTGTAGAAAACCTTGTGGTCGTGATCATATGGTAGTTGGATTTACAACTACCTGTGCAATCATGGCCTATCACAACTGAAGTTGTGAGTTCAAACCCTGTTCATGGTGAGGTGTCAGTGACTTGTGACAGATCGGTGGTTATCTCCGGGTCCTTCGGTTTCCTCCTCCAATAAAACTGACCACCACGATATAGCTGAAATATTGTTGAAAGTGGCATTAAACCAAACCAACCAACTAGAAAACCTTCGCCACAGTTATACTATAGTACAATGAAACAATGGATCAAGTTAAAACTACTTTGGTATTTAACTACAAGTGTTCTTTACAGACACAGTATCAATTTGTGTTGTATCAATCAATTCCTATTAGAATAGAAATCAAAATAATTGGTCGGAGTGAAGTGACATGTCTACCCACAGACTATAATGTCAGTGAACTAGCACTATTAAAATCCAACCCTAGTACAAAGAGGACATCATTATCATCTAATGATATAGCTTAAATATGTATCTTTTGGCATTAAAACAATAATCACTCACACACATTTTTTAATTGTTTTATGTTTTTTGGGTTTATTTAATGAACTTGCATTTCAAGAAAAGTGACAATTAAATCTCAGTTGTCTGGGTAATAAAATATAAACAAACTGCATGAAGGTTGACACAGGGTTAAAATATAGTAAAAAATGTAAGCTTTGGCTAAATGATGATTTGTCTGTTGAATTGTCCTCTGGAGAAATGACCTTGTCTATTTAATTGAATGTGTCTGGACAAAACAAGCCTAATATGAGGTTAGATTGTGTATATATATATATATTTAGATCAAGTGCACACATGACACCAGTTCACTAACATACTTTCAAAGCACTGGTTTCCTACTGGTCAATCAGTCTATCAACAAGAATGGTGGAGATCTGAAACATATATTTTATTCTTAGTTCTAGGGTTAGGGTTAGCTCTAAATAATATTTTTATTAATCAATTACCATGTTCTTCTTCTAGGACAGGGTTGTCACCATATGATTTGGAAAGGGGGTAAAAATGTGTATTTACCATAAATTGTACCTCACAATTAAAAAAGTATAGCACAGGATCCAAAGTTAATTTCTTATAAGTAGACTTTACCATTAGACCTCTATAAACTATAAATAGACTTTACCATTAGATCTCTATAAACTATAAATATTAGTGTATTACCTAGATAGTGTTATGTTTCAATAAAAAAAGATATAAATGCTATATTTAGTTATGCATTGTTGTATATACCTCCGGGGAGACCCTCAGGTAATAGAATTATGACCTAGATTCTCTACTATGGGTTCATCCCCTCACTTAAAGATTAGACATAAATGAGTTCCTTGTGCGAATGCCACATTCTTTCTATAGTGAATGTCACATTCTTTCTATAGCAAATGCCACATTCTTTCTATAGTGAATGCCACATTCTTTCTATAACCTGCATCAACTCCAAATGAGTGACAGTTGTTTACAGGTAGTTATGGGTGGAACCTAAGGAACAGGTGTTCCCACGACTCTCTAATGAGTGACAGTTGTTTACAGGTAGTTATTGGTGGCCAAGGAACAGTAAAAGGTGTTCCCACGACTCTCTAATGAGTGACAGTTGTTTACAGGTAGTTATGGTTGGGGCCTAAGGAACAGTAAAAGGTGTTCCCACGACTCTCTAATGAGTGACAGTTGTTTACAGGTAGTCATTGGTGGCCAAGGAACAGTAAAAGGTGTTCCAACGACTCTCTAATGAGTGACAGTTGTTTATAGGTAGTTATTGGTGGCCTGCCTAAGGAACAGTAAAAGGTGTTCCCACTACTCTCTAATGAGTGACAGTTGTTTACAGGTAGTTATTGGTGGCCAAGGAACAGTAAAAGGTGTTCCCACTACTCTCTAATGAGTGACAGTTGTTTACAGGTAGTTATTGGTGGCCAAGGAACAGTAAAAGGTGTTCCCACTACTCTCTAATGAGTGACAGTTGTTTATAGGTAGTTATTGGTGGCCAAGGAACAGTAAAAGGTGTTCCCACGACTCTCTAATGAGTGACAGTTGTTTACAGGTAGTTATTGGTGGCCAAGGAACAGTAAAAGGTGTTCCCACTACTCTCTAATGAGTGACAGTTGTTTATAGGTAGTTATTGGTGGCCTGCCTAAGGAACAGTAAAAGGTGTTCCCACTACTCTCTAATGAGTGACAGTTGTTTACAGGTAGTTATTGGTGGCCAAGGAACAGTAAAAGGTGTTCCCACTACTCTCTAATGAGTGACAGTTGTTTATAGGTAGTTATTGGTGGCCTGCCTAAGGAACAGTAAAAGGTGTTCCCACTACTCTCTAATGAGTGACAGTTGTTTACGAGTAGTTATTGGTGGCCTGCCTAAGGAGCAGTAAAAGGCATTCCCACGACTCTCTAATATTCACATTGGACAGTTAAAAGTTTTTATATTTAATGAGATAAAGTAGAAATAAAATATATAACACAGTGAGTTTCTATGTTTAAGTTATTGTCAGATCTAATATTACTACTGGTATTACTAGTTAAAATTACAAATGTAAGTATATATTACATATTTATTGTACCTAATCATTACTGTATAATGTTTAAAATTTCCTTATCAAATTACTCAAAGATGCTGGTTACATGACATATATTTTTAGCTCACCTTGCCAAAGGCATTGTGAGGTTTGCCATCACTTGGCGTCCGTCATCCGTCGTTTGTTGTCTGTCGTCCGTTAACTTTTCACATTTTAATGTTCTCCTCTGAAACCCCTCAGCCAAATGAACTGAAACTTGGTAGGAAGCATCTATGGAAGGTCCTTTATTAAGATTGCTCATTTTATCCCGATCCATTAAACATGGTCGCCACAGGCAATTCTTGTTTGTGATTGGCCGATTTTTAAAAATCTTCTCCTCTGAAACCGCTTGGCCAAATGAACCGAAACTTGGCAGGAAGCATCTATAGAAGGTCCTCTATAAAGATTGCTCATTTCGTCCCAATCCATTGACAAACAATGGCCGCTACAGGCAATTCTTGTTTGTGATTGGCCGATTTCTAAAATATCTTCTCCTCTGAAACCGCTTTACCAAATGAACCGAAACTTGGAAGGAAGCATCTATGGAAGGTCCTCTATAAAGATTGCTCATTTCGTCCCGATCCGTTAACAAACATGGCCGCCACAGGCCATTCTTGTTTCTGATTGGTTGATTTCTAAAAAATCTTCTCCTCTGAAACCGCCTGGCCAAATGAATCAAAACTTGGTAGGAAGCATCCTTGGAAGGTCCTCTATAAACATTGCTCATTTAGTTCCGATCCATTAACAAACATGGCCACCACAGACCATTCGTGATTTTGATTGGTCGATTTATAAAAAATCTTCTCCTCTGAAACCGCTTTCCCAAATGAACTGAAATTTGGTAGGTAGCATCTATGGACGGTCCTCTATAAAGATTGCTAATTTTGTCCCGATCCATTAACAAACATGGCTGCCACATGCAATTCTTGTTTCTGATTGGCCGATTTTTAAAAATCTTCTCCTCTGAAACCGCATGGCCAAATGAACCGAAACTTGGTAGGAAGCATATATGGAAGGTCTTCTATAAAGATTGTTCATTTCGTCCCGATCCGTTGACAAACATGGCCGTCACAGGCCATTCTTGTTTCTGATTGGTTGATTTCTAAAAAATCTTCTTCTCTGAAACCGCCAGGCCAAATGAACAAAACTTGGTAGGAAGCATCCTTGGAAGGTCCTCTATAAAGATTGCTCATTTAGTTCCGATCCGTTAACAAACATGGCTGCCACAGGCCATTCTTGTTTTTGATTGGTTGATTTCTAAAAAATCTTCTCCTCTAAAACGTCTTTCCCAAATGAACTGAAATTTGGTAGGAAGCATCTATGGAAGGTCCTCTATAAAGATTGGTCATTTTGTCCCGATCCGTTACAAACATAACCACCACAGGCCATTATTGTTTCTGATTGGTTGATTTATAAAAAATCTTCTCCTCTGAAACTGCTTGGCCAAATGAATCAAAACTCAAAACTTGGTAGGAAGCATCCTTGGAAGGTCTTCTTTAAAGATGCTCATTTAGTTTCAATCTGTTAACAAACATGGCCACCACAGGCCATTCTTTTTTCTGATTGGTTCATTTCTAACAAATCTTCTCCTCTGAAACCGTTTGCCCAAATGAACTGAAATTTGGTAGAAAGCATGTATGGAAGTATGGAAGTTCCCCTATAAAAATTGCTCATTTCGTCCCGATTCGTTATCAAACATGGCCACCACAGGCAATTCTTGTTTCTGATTGGTGGATTTCTAAAAATCTTCTCCTCTGAAACCACTTTACCAAATGAACCGAAACTTTGTAGGAAGCATCTATGGAAGGTCCTCTATAAAGATTGCTCATTTCGTCCCGATTTGTTAGCAAACATGGCTGCCACAGGCAATTCTTGTTTCAGATTGGTCGATTTCTGAAAATCTTCTTCCCTGAAACTGCTTAGCCAATTGAACCGAAACTTGGTAGGAAGCATCTATGGAAGGTCCTCTATGAAAATTGCTAATTTCATCCCGATCTGTTAACAAACATGGCTGCCATAGGCAATTCTTGTTTCTGGTAGGTTGATTTCTAAAAATCTTCATCTCTGAAACTGCTTGGCCAAATGAACCGAAAGTTGGTGGGAAGCATTTATGGAAGGCTCTGTATTAAGTTTCCTCAAAGCAGAATGAAAGGTGAGCGACACAGGCTCAGCCCACTGAGCCTCTAGTTTCTTGTTCCAATTTTTTTTAATAACAAGTGATATTTAAAATGACAAAAAAGTGATATTTCGAGGTTTTTATTGCTGTGTGGGATATATAATAATTTCAATCATTTTTTATTTTATTATAGAGAAATAATGAGGGAAATACAACGATTACGTGCAGAACAGGAAGCTCATGCAAAGAGTACAGCAGACGCACAGTACAATCCAACATTATTAGCTGAATTAAGACTTCTACGGCAGCGAAAAGATGAATTGGAATCACGTATGCAAGCTCTGCAGGAAAGTCGGAAAGAATTGATGGTCCAATTAGAGGGACTTATGAAACTGCTGAAGGTAACAGCGAAATATTTTATTGATGGAGTCGTAATTATGTCACATGACACATTTTTTGTGTTTCCTCAAATGTCAAATTCTGATTATTGGTAGTATTGATCTCAATCAGTGTTGATTGTGTTATTAAAGAAGTCCATGTGTGTTTGAAAAAAAACAAGAGAAAAGGTTAAAGGTTAACATAAAGGGGTTCATTATACAGAGGTACTCAATCAGTGTTGGTTGTGTTATTTAAAAAAGTCCATTTGTGTTTGAAGAAAAAATAGAAGAGAAAAGAAGTGTTGTTTAAAACTCACCAAACCTAACCTATTGCCATAACAAGACAACTGTTGTCATTGTAAAGATTGTACTTGTAATTTTGTTGTCTCCAGTACGACTGAACTAAATGGAACTAAACTTGGCATGGATGATCATCATCAGAAAGAGGAGATTAAGATTTGTTCATTTGAAGTTGGGCCTTTGATGGGTGAGGTCAAGGCGCAACCGAAAGTTATAAAAATATATCATCTTCTCTATAACTTGAAGTTCTTATCCTATACACCTTTATAGTGGTGTACCGATCATCGGAAACATCGACTAATCAGTCGGACATCATCATACGATCCGATGATCGATTCTTAAACCTTGTGGTCGATTCTGATTCTATAGTGTCTAAAATATATATGCTTAGCTTTGTTCTTTGGTTGGGTTTTTTTTCTGTCTCCATACTGACAAAAATATTGCAGTTTTATCCCAGCTGAGTTTTTTTGCCCTCATACTGACAAACATCTGGCAATTTTGTTCAAGCATACTTTTGACACTCAGTCAATACACATATTTGGACTAGTCTATTATTTATCTACTTCCCGGAATAGTCCATTTTATATCAGGTGCTACACATATGGAAAACGATCTTTTGTTTTGTTCTATGTTAATGTTTACAAATGGAAATATTGTAGTTTGTAAATATATTATTTGATTTTATTCAAATCTTTACTTTTGTCAAACACATATTTGGACTAGTCTATTATTTATCTATCTATATCAGGTGTTACACATATGGAAAACGATCTTTTGTTTTGTTCCATTTTAAAGTTAATGTTTACTAATGGAAAAATTATAGTTCATAAATTTATGATACAATTTTATTCATATCTTTACTTTTGTCAATCATACTCTTGAAATAAAGGCTATTTGATTAATTATAGTCAGTAAATACACTTAGCAGGCAATTGTCACCGATGATCGATCATCGGTCGATGTTGATATAACGATCATCGATCTTGAAAATGTTACCAATTCCCATCACTACACCTTTATATACAGAAAATAACAACCAAAACACAAACTTATATTTGTCTACTAGCTCACTGCTTGTATATAGTTTCTGAGCTGCAGGATTTATTCAATATAAATCAATTTTTTCAATATTATATGTGTCAGTATACAAAAACTAAACTAAAAAATCCTGTTGAGTTCATAAAAAGATTAATGAGGCTAGAGCCTTTAATTTCACATACAGGTATATTGATGACGTTTTATCTATCAATAATTCTAGATTTGCAGAATTTCTTCCATTGATATATCCTCCAGAGCTGGAAGCTAAAGAGACCACAGATACAACTTCGTTCGCATCATTTTTGGACTTATACCTCGAATTTGACGACAGTGGTCAACTCAGTACTAAAATTTATGATAAACGGGACGATTTCAATTTTAAAATCATAAATTTTCCAAATATGTGCAGCAATATACCAGCTTCACCTGCATATGGTGTTTACATCTCGCAATTGATTCGTTATGCAAGGGCCAGTAGCAATTATTCTGATTTCCTGAAACGTCATCTTCATCTGAGAAACAGGCTACTGGACCAGGGCCATGAAAAGATTTGCCTTATTCAATCTCTTAAAAAGTTTATATTCCGATACCAAGATCTTGTCGAAATATATTCCGTCTCTGCAGAGACGATAATAAACGATGCATTTTCATATAGTGAAAATGTATAAAGATAAGGAAGTCAACTAAAATATCATTTTTTTTTTTTATCAATGTGTGACGTAAAAGTGTTTTTGACATTTACTTCACTGAATTTGGTACTGCTTTGACAACTATTTTACCTATTTTGTTCCAGTATTGTTATAAATACTGTTATAGTGACAGCCGTAACCTTTGAGCCGTAATGAAAGCGGGAGGTTTCACGCTTTAAAATCTGATTCAACCCACCATTTCTTTAGAAATGCCTGTACCAAGTCAAGGCCATTACGGTTTTCACAGTTTTCCGGTTGTTGACTGTTTTTGTCTGTTTATATACTTATGAGTTTTGACTTTCCCTTTGTAAGATTGTTCGGAGTTCGGTAATTTTGTTATTACCCTTATTCACACATAAACTTACAATATACAAAATATTGTTAAATGACTAAAAAATGCACCGTTTTAAGTTTGTCTCGTGGCTGACCAGGAAAAACAATTTTTTGGAAACCTGTATCCTTTTGTCAATGCCAGGCGAAACCAAGTGTAGGACCTCACTTGATATAAGAAAGCTCAAAAATGCATCTGACAAATTTAGAGGAAAAAACGACTCTCAGTCCGAAGACTGCGGCTTAAATTTTTTTTAGACCAAAATATGTCTAAATAAAAATAAACCAAATCTGCTTACGTTTGTGTAGCCAACCTCCTAACCTCAAGTCCGAAATTATGCAAATCTGAACCAACATATATATGTATATCAAAATATAGTAACACGGATTATATA
Organism: Bathymodiolus septemdierum; assembly: GCA_963383655.1. Taxonomy (NCBI): domain Eukaryota; kingdom Metazoa; phylum Mollusca; class Bivalvia; order Mytilida; family Modiolidae; genus Bathymodiolus; species Bathymodiolus septemdierum. The sequence goes on from OY726518.1 coordinate 3,081,711, forward strand.
GACATATATAATAGACCTAGAAAAAAAAAGAAAAAATTGGATGTTCACTCAATGAAAGCGTGGCTAGAAATGACTATTCATTCACTAATCATTTAACACAATAATTTTGGCGCCCAAAAAAATTCATGCGCGCAGGGTTCTCAAAAAGAATTGAAGTAGGAATCTCAATTTATAAAGTAGGGTCCTCCCCCGGAAAATTTTGAAATTCTAGATTGTAGGAGATGCATTCTGAGGCCATTCTGAGCATATTTTGCCATTGAATTCTCCTAAAATCTTTGGTACTCTGAAAGGCATATTTTTGGTAAAATATACTACAATGTTGTATCAGTGGCAGCTGGTGAAAATCAAGGTTATACAAAGCAATTTTCCAGGCAACTTTCATGACAAAATCAGCCTCAGAAGAAGAATTGAAAAATGTTGTAATATATAACTATAAATAACTAGAGGTCTCATATTTTAATCTGATTATTACTCTCACGTTGAATAATGAATGAAATCTCAAGGAATGTTGGCTTATATCCAGTCCCAGTGAAACTTAGCTTTTTTTAACAGGACAGAAGATCAGGTGTAGATAAAAATTTCACTGGACCTTCATTGCTTCCACAGGACCTCCTTTCTTTAAACATTTTTTTTTTAAATTCACAGGACACAACGTTCAGTAATCTATTCTAATCATCAATGACCTGAAAAAAATATTTTTGACTTGCAACAAAATTTGTGCTTTACTACAAAAAATAGGATCATGAGTGATACTACCAAGCATAAATAGTAACGTTCTCGCTTTGAAAATTATCTGAAAACTTTAAATTACCGAAAAACCGTTAAATCTTCATCGATTTCCTTGCTTGTTTTTACGTTCCGTAAAGGAATATCCCAGCTTTTGGAATGTGATGACTGCGCATCCTTCATGAGCAAATACTCCATTCGGAATGCTTCGCGCATCTATATAGTAGAACCAAGTGAAGTCCGAAATGTTGTGTAGTCGAAGTCTGGAGTTCCCACCGTGACGTCACCGGGAGTTAGATATATTTAGAAAACGGTGGATTTGTTAGTGTTCGGTTGATTGCAATAGTAAAAGTAATCGATCAGAAGATATAGATCATCAAAACGCAATAACGACAATTCACATAAACCTAAAAATTGTTGGAAAACTTTAAAAATTTTAACAGGTGAAAATGTGAAAGTAAATGGCGAAATCGCCGGTCGCCGGCACATTTTGAGAACCCTGTATACCTCCGAACTATATCGGGAGAAGACAATAAATTCCCATTATACTTCGCGCCACGGAAATTATTCATTCTTATAGATTCTTTGATGGATGAGATCAAGGGGCAAACCGAAAGTTATAAAAAATATCATCAATATAGAAGCAATAGAAAGAAATAGAATTAAATGTCCCAGGGTCTATGAGGTTACAAACTATTTAAAATTAATTATTACAGATTTCTAAGTGAAAGGAATACCATTATATCACCCAGCGAAAATACAAAGAAATTATTACAATACTTTGAGAGCAACTACATTTTGTGTATGACGTCACATTATTTGTGGTCGTTCATTCTCAAATGTCACATTCACCGTTCAGTGACCTTCATTGTGACTAATGAATATTGTACTGGACTGTACAGTTTTCTCAAATATTGAAACTATGTCCTTGTAAATAGGAATATCACTGAATTAGTGATACAGTGATCTGTCAAATGAACGAATAAATATGAATTAATGAACATTGAGCAGTTGCTTTGCTTTTTACATTGCTTACATTAAGACACCTTTTCCTATATTCCAATACCATGATGTCATTAAAAAGCAGTCCAGCAGAGAACACCCCATGCAACATTGCACCATAATGTGGTGAGCCCGGGTGATATGACATCTTGTATTAGATACCATGTATCAGACTGACTAATTTCTTTAATTTTAAGGAAAACTTGTATAATGTTAGGTATAATAAACCAGGTGAGTAATAGGATCCTGGGAGCCTCTGGTTTTACAGTTTTTTCTAAGAAATCCTGAATATGTCCCTGATTTGAACAAGTGTATTCATTTGGTTGACCATTCTCGATGTTAATTCTGTATCTAAGATGTGAATAGAATGCTGATGAATGATTTGTCAGAATGATAACTGACCTCAGGGTTTATATCATTTAACATTCTGGTCTAGTCCATTCAATCGCTGGAAAAATACAGAACCTAATTACCGGTAATATATAATCGTGGGATTGTTCTGCCACTTTTATTTTTTTCCAGTTTTGTTAACCTGAAGGCTATGCATTTCTATGCTGAATTTACCAAAATAATACAATTATGGGTAAAGATTTTGTCAATAGACCCTAATGATATTTTTCGGCATTAGAAGTAATGGAGTAAACTACTCTAACTTTAAATAGATAGTTAACATGAAGGTTGACCAGCATAATTACGTCATTGAATGTAGATAAATTTCAGTCAAAATTTAAAGACCCATATATGGAAGTGATGTTGTTTATTATGGTACAGAAAGTGGTCAAAAGTTTTCAAAAACTTCCAATTTTTCAAAAAATTTCAAAATATTATCCTGGAGTCAATTCAAATCTGATTTTTTTTTTGTCAACAAAAGCAGAAAGTATGTAGTTCATTGTAGTAATTTTCAAATAATTTTTAGAATTATGGTTTTTTTTGGGGTGGGGGGGGGGGGGGGGGGGGTTTCTTCAAATTTTCATAATTTAAACACAGACTTATATTATTTGTCTACAAAAGTACTATGGAGTAAAACTACATTTAATTCTGCTTTTGTTGATTAAAAAATTAATCAAAATAGGACATGAATTTACTTCATGATAATTTTTTGAAAAAAATGTAGTTTTAATGAAAATATACAGGGAAAATTGGATTTAAAAAAAATACTTTTGACAACTGGCCACATGAATATATTAAAAAATATATATTTATTTGAAAACTATGCTACATATAAACATAATCTATTTCCATATACATATCCCTACGGGGATACTTATTTATATATATACATATCCCTACGGGGATACTTATTTATATATATATATATATATATATATATATATTACGAATTTAGTTTGTTACACATATTTTCATTGGTTCTTCAGCCCTGAATGTCAGCATATATTCGGAAAACAGACAGGGTATATACTTCAGTCCCCTAAAAAGATTAAAACATGGACGACAAAACATTACGCTTCACTGAATCAATGGTATAATACGGAATAATAAATGTATTTTTACCAAATTAAATGCTGTTTTTATACTCAAAACGGCTGCATGAACAAAAAAATATTACAATGGTTAATTCCGTCACAAATACCTGATCGATTCAGCAAACTCCTATGTTCCACGGCTGTACCATAGCAAATAAACAAAACGTTGAGCCTTCAAAACTTTCGACGTCATGGGGCCATACCAAGGTTTTATTTACATGTAGTTAACATTTAAATTATTCAAACTGTTTCACAAACCCGTTGTTTTGTTATGTGATATATTAATGTTATATTTATAAAGTTTATAAAATTTACTACATATGAAACTGTATTGATTTAGAAATTTAGTACAGTATGTTCCTTCATGAGACACCCTATACATGAAATATGAAATGACACATATTTTGACGTCATTGAAGAATGACGTCAAAGGTACGGAAACGGACATCTAGAGATACGAAAAATGAAAATAAAAGAGGCAAATTTATTTAATACAGTTGGATGTTGTATTTAAAAAAAAAAGGTTAAATCCGTAATATATCTGTTATTCAGCTATCAGACAGGGTATATAATGTGACATTCCCGGCTTATGATGTATATTCCCTCCGGCTGCACCTCAGGGAATATAGATCCTAAGCCGGGAATGTCACATTATATACCCTGTCTGATAGCTGAATAACATATAATATATATATATATCCTTACGGGGATACTTATTTATATATATATATATATCCTTACGGGGATACTTATTTTTATATATATATATATATCCTTACGGGGATACTTATTTATATATATATATATCCTTACAGGGATACTTATTTTTATATATATATATCCTTACGGGGATACTTATTTTTATATATATATATATCCTTACGGGATACTTATTTTTATATATATATCCTTACGGGGATACTTATTTTTATAAATATATCCTTACAGGGATACTTATTTTTATATATATATCCTTACGGGGATACTTATTTATTGAGCTATTACTACTTGTTATAAATTTTATGACTAATTTTTCATTAAAAAATGTTCATAAATTTATTTTAAGCCAACAAACAGACTATCTAATACAATAATACTATAAAAATATGTATTCATCATTATAAAGAAATATCATCCACGGTCCAGACTATTCATCATTATAAAGAAATATCATCCACAGTCCAGACTATTCATCATTATAAAGAAATATCATCCACGGTCCAGACTAATAATTCAACCTACAAAATGAAGAGGGACATTTATTTTATATAGAAAATGATGAATCGTGAAGCTGTAAAGAAAAAAATAGTTTTTAATAAGCATATAAATTTGTCATTTTTGTATTTTATTTATTACTATTTTTATAATGCATTTATTTTTGTCAGTAAAGTTTGTTTAGATCATGTTATCAGATTTCACTAAGACGGACAAAATAAAAAAAAACAAAAAAACTAGAAGATACCACAAAATACTAAAATCTGTTATAGTTTTCTGACATTGAGAGAAAGGTAATAAATATTTTTCTTATTTCTACTGTTTGATCAACTTGGAAACCAGTTTATTGGTCTCAGATCTGGAATATGAAGAAGTTACATGTGAAAACAGAGTTATCTTCTTCGTCTTCTTTTTCTTCCAGGTAAGAAAACGGATTCATTAATCGAATGTATTTGGTTCCGCTTGAAAAACTTTGTGCAGTGTCGGGCAACACAGCAAGTTCTCTATAAACTATTATCTTCCTTGAATTTTATAATTAAACATTTTTTTAATATTTTAAGCAAAAAAGAAACATCAATATTTCTACTTAAACATTAATTTAAAAATCAAATAAGATTTATGTTAAAAATATAATTTATGTTGGTTTTTTTTTTTTGATTAATACTCTATTGAAGGAATACATTCGGGCAAGCAATAGTTGACACATTACAGCAAAGACTATGAAATTGGTAATATAAGTATTTTGACACCAGCACAAAGAAATCTTTGTGATTACAGGTGTTAATGGATTGAATTCAATCAGTTTAGTTTTAAAAGGGAAGGATGATAATATTTAATACAATGATCATGTGAATTTGAGTACTAATAAAGAGGTCAAATAGACTTCAGTGTTATTTATAATAAAGAGGTCAAATAGACTTCAGTGTTATTTATAATAAAGAGGTCAAATAGACTTCAGTGTTATTTATAATAAAGAGGTCAAATAGACTTCAGTGTTATTTATAATAAAGAGGTCAAATAGACTTCAGTGTTATTTATAATAAAGAGGTCAAATAGACTTCAGTGTTATTTATAATAAAGAGGTCAAATAGATTTCAGTGTTATTTATAATAAAGAGGTCAAATAGACTTCAGTGTTATTTATAATAAAGAGGTCAAATAGACTTCAGTGTTATTTATAATAAAGAGGTCAAATAGACTTCAGTGTTATTTATAATAAAGAGGTCAAATAGACTTCAGTGTTATTTATAATAAAGAGGTCAAATAGATTTCAGTGTTATTTATAATAAAGAGGTCAAATAGATTTCAGTGTTATTTATAATAAAGAGGTCAAATAGATTTCAGTGTTATTTTAGTCGTGGACTCAATAAAGGTTTTTTAGTGCCCCTTTCACATATTTTCCTGTTGAGCTTTGGTAACTTAAGTATAAATAAAAAAAATATCAAAAGAGGAAACAAGGAATAAGTTATTTTGTTTGAAATAAGAGATAACTGTCTGGATTAATGAAATTTTTCTGCTGGATAAACACAAGATTGATATAAAATATATACAGCACAAAACTAAACTCTCAAAAGACATAATAAACCTGGTCTTTGTCCCATTTTCAGATTCTCATACACATAAACTTGATATTTTAAGACATTACATTGATATTGTATTTAATTATATGGTGGTAGAAAGTGTGTCATAATAAAAACATGTTTTTACATCCCTTGACAACCTTTATTACACACCCCTTGACAACCTTTATTACACACCCCTTGACAACCTTTATTACACCCCCCTTGACAACCTTTATTACACACCCCTTGACAACCTTTATTACACCCCCCTTGACAACCTTTATTACACCCCCTTGACAACCTTTATTACACCCCCCTTGACAACCTTTATTACACCCCCCTTGACAACCTTTATTACACCCCCCTTGACAACCTTTATTACACCCCCCTTGACAACCTTTATTACACCCCCCTTGACAACCTTTATTACACCCCCCTTGACAACCTTTATTACACCCCCCTTGACAACCTTTATTACACCCCCCTTGACAACCTTTATTACACCCCCCTTGACAACCTTTATTACACCCCCCTTGACAACCTTTATTACACCCCCCTTGACAACCTTTATTACACCCCCCTTGACAACCTTTATTACACACCCCTTGACAACCTTTATTACACCCCCCTTGACAACCTTTATTACACCCCCCTTGACAACCTTTATTACACCCCCCTTGACAACCTTTATTACACCCCCCTTGACAACCTTTATTACACCCCCCTTGACAACCTTTATTACACACCCCTTGACAACCTTTATTACACCCCCCTTGACAACCTTTATTACACCCCCCTTGACAACCTTTATTACACACCCCTTGACAACCTTTATTACACCCCCCTTGACAACCTTTATTACACCCCCTTGACAACCTTTATTACACCCCCCTTGACAACCTTTATTACACCCCCCTTGACAACCTTTATTACACACCCCTTGACAACCTTTATTACACCCCCCTTGACAACCTTTATTACACCCCCCCTTGACAACCTTTATTACACCCCCCCTTGACAACCTTTATTACACCCCCCTTGACAACCTTTATTACACACCCCTTGACAACCTTTATTACACCCCCCTTGACAACCTTTATTACACCCCCCTTGACAACCTTTATTACACCCCCCTTGACAACCTTTATTACACCCCCCTTGACAACCTTTATTACACCCCCCTTGACAACCTTTATTACAGTATTGGGATATTATTAGTTACACATTGTGTTATTGACCTAATACAATATATGCGTGATTAGTAAATTTCATATGGGGCAGGAGGGAAGCTGGAGCCCCATATGGAATTTACTGACCCGTATATATCGTATTTGCTCTTGCCCCATATGGAAATTACTGACCCCCATATATATCATATTAGGTCACTAGCACACTGTGTAACGAATTTATCTTATTGATTACATTTGAATGAGAGATTTAGATGTAACTGCATCAAAACTTTTTTATAATTTCATCGGCTGTTGTCTGGCGAAACGCTTTGGCATCTCGTTTAACTCCATTTTTGTTTTGAAATAAAAGGGAGAGATAACTCTACTACTAACCGTGTATTAAACATACTGGTTTCCACGTGTTCACTGTAAACCAATGATAGAAGTTTGTAAGAAGTAAGATATTACAACTCTACTTTTCACTACTTTTTCTAAGGTTTTAACCATGTAATAGCTTGTAGCATGAAATAAACCAAGATTTAATTATTGATAATAGAGTCTCTAATGACACAACATTTCAAAGTTTGTAATGCATGATACATGTATTATTGTATTTGTATCTGAATGTAAGTAGATGGTACTACATTGTCTAATTGAATGATTCTAGACATTAAGTACATATGGGTTGCAAAAAAAATGGACGAGATTTTTAATATTGATTAGAAGTAAGCTTATTATACACCACAATATAACAGTCATTTTAGGGAAAGGCTACTGTTCATATATCATATATATACATTTATCGTTATTTTGTTTATTTTCCCTTGGATGTTTAAAACCGATATATTTCATATCACGTAAGTGCATGAGATGATTCCAATTATCTCTAATCGCTAAGCGTTGTCAAGAACGCACGTAGAATTATCTTGTTTTCTAATATGACGTTATAATGACGTCACATTACCAAATTCTTGATAATTAAGTGATTAACGATATAAAATATTAATTGTGTTTAAAAAAATGTCAGTATCTCAACAAAAATTATTTAATTATGAATACAAAATAGCGATGAAATAATTAAAGATGTTTTTTAAAACTCGAGGACGTTTCTCAGTCGTCTCTCATCTCAGGGAATCGCCCTTCGATGAGAGATGACTTAGAAAAGTCCTCTCGTTTTAAAAAAACATCATTAATCACTTAATATATAGATTTATTGACTTGATACTGATACAGTGTACTTGTATGATGCTCTGTAGGAAGTACTGATACAGTGTACTTGTATGATGCTCTGTAGGAAGTACTGATACAGTGTACATGTATGATGCTCTGTAGGAAGTACTGATACAGTGTACTTGTATGATGCTCTGTAGGATTCATACTGATACAGTGTACTTGTATGATGCTCTGTAGGAAGTACTGATACAGTGTACTTGTATGATGCTCTGTAGGAAGTACTGATACAGTGTACTTGTATGATGCTCTGTAGGAAGTACTGATACAGTGTACTTGTATGATGCTCTGTAGGAAGTACTGATACAGTGTACTTGTATGATACTCTGTAGGAAGTACTGATACAGTGTACTTGTATGATGCTCTGTAGGAAGTACTGATACAGTGTACTTGTATGATGCTCTGGAGGAAGTACTGATACAGTGTACTTGTATGATGATACAGTGTACTTGTATGATGCTCTGTAGGAAGTACTGATACAGTGTACTTGTATGATGCTCTGGAGGAAGTACTGATACAGTGTACTTGTATGATGCTCTGGAGGAAGTACTGATACAGTGTACTTGTATGATGCTCTGTAGGAAGTACTGATACAGTGTACTTGTATGATGCTCTGTAGGAAGTACTGATACAGTGGACTTGTATGATGCTCTGGAGGAAGTACTGATACAGTGTACTTGTATGATACTCTGTAGGAAGTACTGATACAGTGTACTTGTATGATGCTCTGTAGGAAGTACTGATACAGTGTACTTGTATGATGCTCTGTAGGAAGTACTGATACAGTGTACTTGTATGATGCTCTGTAGGAAGTACTGATACAGTGTACTTGTATGATGCTCTGTAGGAAGTACTGATACAGTGTACTTGTATGATGCTCTGTAGGAAGTACTGATACAGTGTACTTGTATGATGCTCTGTAGGAAGTACTGATACAGTGTACTTGTATGATGCTCTGTAGGAAGTACTGATACAGTGTACTTGTATGATGCTCTGTAGGAAGTACTGATACAGTGTACTTGTATGATGCTCTGTAGGAAGTACTGATACAGTGTACGTGTATGATGCTCTGTAGGAAGTACTGATGCAGTGTACTTGTATGATGCTCTGTAGGAAGTACTGATACAGTGTACTTGTATGATGCTCTGTAGGAAGTACTGATATAGTGTACTTGTATGATGCTCTGTAGGAAGTACTGATACAGTGTACTTGTATGATGCTCTGTCGGAAGTATTTATACAGTGTACTTGCATGATGCTCTGTCGGAAGTACTGATACAGTGTACTTGTATGATGCTCTGTAGGAAGTAATGATACAGTGTACTTGTATGATGCTCTGTAGGAAGTACTGATACAGTGTACTTGTATGATACTCTGTAGGAAGTACTGATACAGTGTACGTGTATGATGCTCTGTAGGAAGTACTGATACAGTGTACTTGTATGATGCTCTGTAGGAAGTACTGATACAGTGTACGTGTATGATGCTCTGTAGGAAGTACTGATACAGTGTACTTGTATGATGCTCTGTAGGAAGTACTGATACAGTGTACGTGTATGATGCTCTGTAGGAAGTACTGATACAGTGTACTTGTATGATGCTCTGTAGGAAGTACTGATACAGTGTACTTGTATGATGCTCTGTAGGAAGTACTGATACAGTGTACTTGTATGATGCTCTGTAGGAAGTACTGATACAGTGTACGTGTATGATGCTCTGTAGGAAGTACTGATACAGTGTACTTGCATGATGCTCTGTCGGAAGTAATGATACAGTGTACTTGTATGATGCTCTGTAGTAAGTACTGATACAGTGTACTTGTATGATGCTCTGTAGGATTCATACTGATACAGTGTACTTGTATGATGCTCTGTAGGATTCATACTGATACAGTGTACTTGTATGATGCTCTGGAGGAAGTACTGATACAGTGTACTTGCATGATGCTCTGTCGGAAGTAATGATGCTCTGTAGTAAGTACTGATACAGTGTACTTGTATGATGCTCTGTAGGAAGTACTGATACAGTGTACTTGTATGATGCTCTGTAGGATTCATACTGATACAGTGTACTTGTATGATGCTCTGTAGGATTCATACTGATAGTGTACTTGTATGATGATACAGTGTACTTGTATGATGCTCTGTAGGATTCATACTGATAGTGTACTTGTATGATGATACAGTGTACTTGTATGATGCTCTCTAGGATTCATACTGATACAGTGTACTTGTATGATGCTCTGTAGGATTCATACTGATACAGTGTACTTGTATGATGCTCTGTAGGAAGTACTGATACAGTGTACTTGTATGATGCTCTGTCGGAAGTATTGATACAGTGTACTTGCATGATGCTCTGTCGGAAGTAATGATACAGTATACTTGTATGATGCTCTGTAGTAAGTACTGATACAGTGTACTTGTATGATGCTCTGTAGGATTCATACTGATACAGTGTACTTGTATGATGCTCTGTAGGATTCATACTGATACAGTATACTTGTATGATGCTCTGTAGGATTCATACTGATAGTGTACTTGTATGATGCTCTGTAGGATTCATACTGATACAGTGTACTTGTATGATGTTCTGTGGGATTCATACTGATAGTGTACTTGTATGATGATACAGTGTACTTGTATGATGCTCTCTAGGATTCATACTGATACAGTGTACTTGTATGATGCTCTGTAGGATTCATACTGATACAGTGTACTTGTATGATGCTCTGTAGGATTCATACTGATACAGTGTACTTGTATGATGTTCTGTAGGATTCATACTGATAGTGTACTTGTATGATGCTCTGTAGGATTCATACTGATACAGTGTACTTTTATGATGTTCTGTAGGATTCATACTGATAGTGTACTTGTATGATGATACAGTGTACTTGTATGATGCTCTGTAGGATTCATACTGATACAGTGTACTTGTATGATGCTCTGTAGGATTCATACTGATAGTGTACTTGTATGATGCTCTGTAGGATTCATACTGATACAGTTGTACTTGTATGATGTTCTGTAGGATTCATACTGATAGTGTACTTGTATGATGCTCTGTAGGATTCATACTGATACAGTGTACTTGTATGATGATACAGTGTACTTGTATGATGTGCTCTGTAGGATTCATGCTGATACAGTGTACTTGTATGATGTGCTCTGTAGGATTCATATTGATACAGTTGTACTTGTATGATGCTCTGTAGGATTCATACTGATACAGTGTACTTGTATGATGCTCTGTAGGATTCATACTGATACAGATGTACTTGTATGATGTTCTGTAGGATTCATACTGATAGTGTACTTGTATGATGCTCTGTAGGATTCATACTGATACAGTGTACTTGTATGATGATACAGTGTACTTGTATGATGTGCTCTGTAGGATTCATACTGATACAGTGTACTTGTATGATGTGCTCTGTAGGATTCATACTGATACAGTGTACTTGTATGATGTGCTCTGTAGGATTCATACTGATACAGTGTACTTGTATGATGTTCTGTAGGATTCATACTGATAGTGTACTTGTATGATGATACAGTGTACTTGTATGATGTGCTCTGTAGGAAGAGTACTTTATTATTGGAGAAACAACATTTTAAAATTTATTTAACATACATTTTGTACTTGATCATTTGTATCTTCTTTACTTTCTTCAGACAAATCCTACCTCTCCTCGATCCACCTTGAATGGCAGTACACGATCACATGTTAGTCAGTCACATTCATTTGCTGGACCAATCAGTACAAAGTCTCAGCCAGTGAATGCTGAGAAACCTGGGAATACTCCTACATCTCCAGGAATGGAATCTTCTACATTGTTAGGAGTAGGTGGTGAGGTACATGAAGCCTTCAGTCAGCCGTCGTCTGCTGATAATGTCCGTCTGCTAAGGAATGATCTGTTATGTGCAGCAGACTCAGTTACAAGTGCAATGTCATCTTTAGTTAAAGAACTCAACTCTGGTAATTCTCAATCTAATTTCTTTAATTTTTATACAACTGCAAAACTTTTGCGGTCATATTATGTTATGGCACTGTCTTTGTCATCGTCTGTCTGTAGACAGAATGTTTTCTGTGTGATAACTTAAGTTCTAGTAGACAGCTCCTTCTGAATTTTGAATGCAATGATCCCTGACTCTGAATAAAGGTTAAGATTGATTTTGGGTATTGTAGCCATGCCTGTTTTCAAATAAGAATTCACAAGGTGTAAAAAATGAATGTTTCTGTTATTTGTACATGGAAAGCTTATTTTTCATCTGATTTTGATGTATATTTTTGTAATGAATTCTTTAGGAAAATCCCTTTCAGAAAAATGTGTAGCGTTATTATGTAACTATTACCCTTTTTGACATTTAAAAGACAATTTCAAATTTTTTACTCTTATTTTTTATCCAATTTTCAAACAGTTTTTTTTTTACAAAAATATCATCTGAATGGCAATTGAAAAAAATTCCTGAAATTTTGCTTATTTGGAAGACATATTTAACATTTAAAATAGTAAGAAAAGACAACTGTCCAAAATATACTTGTTCAACTTTCCCTTGTCGACATACTGCGGTTGTATCCTGCTTCGCTCTACATAACCCTTTATTTTTAGTCGACATAATGCGGTTGTATCCTGCTTCATTCTACATAGCCCTTTATTTTTAGTTGACATACTGCGGTTGTATCCTGCTTCACTCTACATAGCCCTTTATTTTTAGTTGACATACTGCGGTTGTATCATGCTTCACTCTACATAACCCTTTATTTTTAGTTGACATACTGCGGTTGTATCCTGCTTCGCTCTACATAGCCCTTTATTTTTAGTTGACATACTGCTGTTGTATCATGCTTCACTCTACATAGCCCTTTATTTTTAGTTGACATACTGCGGTTGTATCCTGCTTCACTCTACATATCCCTTTATTTATAGTCGACATACTGCAGTTGTATCCTGCTTCACTCTACATAGCCCTTTATTTTTAGTTGACATACTGCAGTTGTATCCTGCTTCACTCTACATAGCCCTTTATTTTTAGTTGACATACTGCGGCTGTATCCTGCTTCACTCTACATAGCCCTTTATTTTTAGTTGACATACTGCAGTTGTATCCTGCTTCACTCTACATAGCCCTTTATTTTTAGTCGACATACTGCGGTTGTATCCTGCTTCACTCTACATAGCCCTTTATTTTTAGTTGACATACTACGGTTGTATCCTGCTTCACTCTACATAGCCCTTTATTTTTAGTTGACATACTGCAGTTATATCCTGCCTCACTCTACATAGCCCTTTATTTTTAGTTGACATACTGCGGTTGTATCCTGCTTCACTCTACATAGCCCTTTATTTTTAGTTGACATACTGCGGTTGTATCCTGCTTCATTCTACATAGCCCTTTATTTTTAGTCGACATACTGCAGTTGTATCATGCTTCACTCTACATAGCCCTTTATTTTTAGTTGACATACTGCGGTTGTATCCTGCTTCACTCTACATAGCCCTTTATTTTTAGTTGACATACTGCGGTTGTATCCTGCTTCACTCTACATAGCCCTTTATTTTTAGTTGACATACTGCGGTTGTATCCTGCTTCATTCTACATAGCCCTTTATTTTTAGTCGACATACTGCAGTTGTATCCTGCTTCACTCTACATAGCCCTTTATTTTTAGTTGACATACTGCGGTTGTATCCTGCTTCATTCTACATAGCCCTTTATTTTTAGTCAACATACTGCGGTTGTATCCTGCTTCACTCTACATAGCCCTTTATTTTTAGTTGACATACTGCGGTTGTATCCTGCTTCATTCTACATAGCCCTTTATTTTTAGTCGACATACTGCAGTTGTATCCTGCTTCACTCTACATAGCCCTATATTTTTAGTTGACATACTGCGGTTGTATCCTGCTTCATTCTACATAGCCCTTTATTTTTAGTCGACATACTGCAGTTGTATCCTGCTTCACTCTACATAGTCCTTTATTTTTAGTTGACATACTGCGGTTGTATCCTGCTTCATTCTACATAGCCCTTTATTTTTAGTTGACATACTGCGGTTGTATCCTGCTTCACTCTACATAGCCCTTTATTTTTAGTTGACATACTGCGGTTGTATCATGCTTCACTCTACATAGACCTTTATTTTTAGTTGACATACTGCAGTTATATCCTGCTTCACTCTACATAGACCTTTATTTTTAGTTGACATACTGCGGTTGTATCCTGCTTCACTCTACATAGACCTTTATTTTTAGTTGACATACTGCAGTTGTATCCTGCTTCACTCTACATAGCCCTTTATTTTTAGTTGACATACTGCAGTTATATCCTGCTTCACTCTACATAGACCTTTATTTTTAGTTGACATACTGCTGTTGTATCCTGCTTCACTCTACATAGACCTTTATTTTTAGTTGACATACTGCAGTTTTATCCTGCTTCACTCTACATAACCCTTTATTTTTAGTTGACATACTGCAGTTGTATCCTGCTTCACTCTACATAGACCTTTATTTTTAGTTGACATACTGCAGTTGTATCATGCTTCACTCTACATAGCCCTTTATTTTTAGTTGACATACTGCGGTTGTATCCTGCTTCACTCTACATAGCCCTTTATTTTTAGGGTGGTACACTAACATTTATATTGATTAACAAGTAAATTTTGCAGTGTTTGTAAATATAATTCACTGAATGTAATTTTCTGTCCAGTTTTGATACAATAGTAATAGATCTATAATTTGTATGCTAGTTTTATCGTGTACAGTGTATAAAACATGGGCATTTTCTCACATGATCATACATATGTCGTGTACAGTGTATAAAACATGGGCATTTTCTCACATGATCATACATATGTCGTGTACAGTGTATAAAACATGGGAACTTCATTTTCTCACATGATCATACATATGTCGTGTACAGTGTATAAAACATGGGAACTTCATTTTCTCACATGATCATACATATGTCGTGTACAGTGTATAAAACATGGGAACTTCATTTTCTCACATGATCATACATATGTCGTGTACAGTGTATAAAACATGGGAACTTCATTTTCTCACATGATCATACATGTGACACAGGCACAGTCTAATATGAGATATCAACGTTAGATTCATACATTTCACATCACACGACTCTTTTTTGTGAAAATATCCAAAAACAAACCATTTCCCATGAGTTTACATACATTTACAGTTTTGTACACATATGTAAAATTCAGTTCTACTATCCGAAGTGTTATGAAACTGTGCAACAAGGTTGAGTATGGTCTCTATTTTATATAACTCTTGTCAATATCTCCCTAACAATAAGATTGATATTTGCTGTTTCTCTGCTAATCATGAAGAATAAAGGGATAAGAACAAAGACCTGGTTTGCTATGAGCCAGGGTAATGTGTCCTGGTTTGCTATGAGCCAGGATAATGTGTCCTGGTTTGCTATGAGCCAGGGTAATGTGTCCTGGTTTGCTATGAGCCAGGGTAATGTGTCCTGGTTTGCTATGAGCCAGAGTAATGTGTCCTGGTAGTGCGTCTATCTGGGGATCTGTTATTTCATTGAACTAGCACTATTAAAATCCAGCTCGGTGTGTTTGTCTAGTACAATGTAGGCACAGCTCGGTGTGTTTGTCTAGTACAATGTAGGCACAGCTCGGTGTGTTTGTCTAGTACAATGTAGGTACAGCTCGGTGTGTTTGTCTAGTACAATGTAGGTACAGCTCGGTGTGTTTGTCTAGTACAATGTAGGCACAGCTCGGTGTGTTTGTATAGTACAATGTAGGCACAGCTCTGTGTGTTTGTCTAGTACAATGTAGGCACAGCTCTGTGTGTTTGTCTAGTACAATGTAGGCACAGCTCTGTGTGTTTGTCTAGTACAATGTAGGCACAGCTCGGTGTGTTTGTCTAGTACAATGTAGGCACAGCTCTGTGTGTTTGTCTAGTACAATGTAGGCACAGCTCTGTGTGTTTGTCTAGTACAATGTAGGTACAACTCGGTGTGTTTGTCTAGTACAATGTAGGTACAGCTCGGTGTGTTTGTCTAGTACAATGTAGGTACAGCTCGGTGTGTTTGTCTAGTACAATGTAGGCACAGTTCGGTGTGTTTGTCTAGTACAATGTAGGCACAGCTCGGTGTGTTTGTCTAGTACAATGTAGGTACAGCTCGGTGTGTTTGTCTAGTACAATGTAGGTACAGCTCGGTGTGTTTGTCTAGTACAATGTAGGCACAGCTCGGTGTGTTTGTCTAGTACAATGTAGGCACAGCTCGGTGTGTTTGTCTAGTACAATGTAGGCACAGCTCGGTGTGTTTGTCTAGTACAATGTAGGCACAGCTCGGTGTGTTTGTCTAGTACAATGTAGGCACAGCTCGGTGTGTTTGTCTAGTACAATGTAGGCACATCTCGGTGTGTTTGTCTAGTACAATGTAGGCACAGCTCGGTGTGTTTGTCTAGTACAATGTAGGCACAGCTCGGTGTGTTTGTCTAGTACAATGTAGGCACAGCTCGGTGTGTTTGTCTAGTACAATGTAGGCACAGCTCGGTGTGTTTGTCTAGTACAATGTAGGCACAGCTCGGTGTGTTTGTCTAGTACAATGTAGGCACAGCTCGGTGTGTTTGTCTAGTACAATGTAGGCACAGCTCGGTGTGTTTGTCTAGTACAATGTAGGTACAGCTCGGTGTGTTTGTCTAGTACAATGTAGGCACAGCTCTGTGTGTTTGTCTAGTACAATGTAGGCACAGCTCGTTGTGTTTGTCTAGTACAATGTAGGCACAGCTCGGTGTGTTTGTCTAGTACAATGTAGGCACAGCTCGGTGTGTTTGTCTAGTACAATGTAGGCACAGCTCGGTGTGTTTGTCTAGTACAATGTAGGCACAGCTCGGTGTGTTTGTCTAGTACAATGTAGGCACAGCTCGGTGTGTTTGTCTAGTACAATGTAGGCACAGCTCGGTGTGTTTGTCTAGTACAATGTAGGCACAGCTCGGTGTGTTTGTCTAGTACAATGTAGGCACAGCTCGTTGTGTTTGTCTAGTACAATGTAGGCACAGCTCGGTGTGTTTGTCTAGTACAATGTAGGCACAGCTCGGTGTGTTTGTCTAGTACAATGTAGGCACAGCTCTGTGTGTTTGTCTAGTACAATGTAGGCACATCTCGGTGTGTTTGTCTAGTACAATGTAGGTACAGCTCGGTGTGTTTGTCTAGTACAATGTAGGTACAGCTCGGTGTGTTTGTCTAGTACAATGTAGGCACAGCTCTGTGTGTTTGTCTAGTACAATGTAGGCACAGCTCTGTGTGTTTGTCTAGTACAATGTAGGCACAGCTCTGTGTGTTTGTCTAGTACAATGTAGGCACAGCTCGGTGTGTTTGTCTAGTACAATGTAGGCACAGCTCTGTGTGTTTGTCTAGTACAATGTAGGCACAGCTCTGTGTGTTTGTCTAGTACAATGTAGGCACAGCTCTGTGTGTTTGTCTAGTACAATGTAGGCACATCTCGGTGTGTTTGTCTAGTACAATGTAGGTACAGCTCGGTGTGTTTGTCTAGTACAATGTAGGCACAGCTCGGTGTGTTTGTCTAGTACAATGTAGGCACAGCTCGGTGTGTTTGTCTAGTACAATGTAGGCACAGCTCGGTGTGTTTGTCTAGTACAATGTAGACACAGCTCGGTGTGTTTGTCTAGTACAATGTAGACACAGCTCGGTGTGTTTGTCTAGTACAATGTAGGCACAGCTCGGTGTGTTTGTCTAGTACAATGTAGGCACAGCTCTGTGTGTTTGTCTAGTACAATGTAGGCACATCTCGGTGTGTTTGTCTAGTACAATGTAGGTACAGCTCGGTGTGTTTGTCTAGTACAATGTAGGCACAGCTCGGTGTGTTTGTCTAGTACAATGTAGGCACAGCTCGGTGTGTTTGTCTAGTACAATGTAGGCACAGCTCGGTGTGTTTGTCTAGTACAATGTAGGCACAGCTCTGTGTGTTTGTCTAGTACAATGTAGGCACAGCTCGGTGTGTTTGTCTAGTACAATGTAGACACAGCTCGGTGTGTTTGTCTAGTACAATGTAGGTACAGCTCGGTGTGTTTGTCTAGTACAATGTAGACACAGCTCTGTGTGTTTGTCTAGTACAATGTAGGTACAGCTCTGTGTGTTTGTCTAGTACAATGTAGGTACAGCTCGGTGTGTTTGTCTAGTACAATGTAGACACAGCTCGGTGTGTTTGTCTAGTACAATGTAGGTACAGCTCGGTGTGTTTGTCTAGTACAATGTAGACACAGCTCTGTGTGTTTGTCTAGTACAATGTAGGCACAGCTCGGTGTGTTTGTCTAGTACAATGTAGGCACAGCTCTGTGTGTTTGTCTAGTACAATGTAGGCACAGCTCTGTGTGTTTGTCTAGTACAATGTAGGTACAGCTCTGTGTGTTTGTCTAGTACAATGTAGACACAGCTCTGTGTGTTTGTCTAGTACAATGTAGGCACAGCTCGATGTGTTTGTCTAGTACAATGTAGGTACAGCTCGGTGTGTTTGTCTAGTACAATGTAGACACAGCTCGGTGTGTTTGTCTAGTACAATGTAGGCACAGCTCGGTGTGTTTGTCTAGTACAATGTAGGTACAGCTCTGTGTGTTTGTCTAGTACAATGTAGGTACAGCTCGGTGTGTTTGTCTAGTACAATGTAGGTACAGCTCTGTGTGTTTGTCTAGTACAATGTAGGTACAGCTCAGTGTGTTTGTCTAGTACAATGTAGACACAGCTCGGTGTGTTTGTCTAGTACAATGTAGGTACAGCTCGGTGTGTTTGTCTAGTACAATGTAGACACAGCTCGGTGTGTTTGTCTAGTACAATGTAGGTACAGCTCGGTGTGTTTGTCTAGTACAATGTAGACACAGCTCTGTGTGTTTGTCTAGTACAATGTAGGCACAGCTCGGTGTGTTTGTCTAGTACAATGTAGGCACAGCTCTGTGTGTTTGTCTAGTACAATGTAGGCACAGCTCTGTGTGTTTGTCTAGTACAATGTAGGTACAGCTCGGTGTGTTTGTCTAGTACAATGTAGACACAGCTCTGTGTGTTTGTCTAGTACAATATAGGCACAGCTCGGTGTGTTTGTCTAGTACAATGTAGGTACAGCTCGGTGTGTTTGTCTAGTACAATGTAGGCACAGCTCTGTGTGTTTGGCTAGTACAATGTAGGCACAGCTCTGTGTGTTTGTCTAGTACAATGTAGGCACAGCTCGGTGTGTTTGTCTAGTACAATGTAGGCACAGCTCTGTGTGTTTGTCTAGTACAATGTAGGCACAGCTCTGTGTGTTTGTCTAGTACAATGTAGACACAGCTCTGTGTGTTTGTCTAGTATAATGTAGGCACAGCTCGGTGTGTTTGTCTAGTACAATGTAGGCACAGCTCTGTGTGTTTGTCTAGTACAATGTAGACACAGCTCGGTGTGTTTGTCTAGTACAATGTAGGCACAGCTCGGTGTGTTTGTCTAGTACAATGTAGGCACAGCTCGGTGTGTTTGTCTAGTACAATGTAGGCACAGCTCGGTGTGTTTGTCTAGTACAATGTAGGTACAGCTCGGTGTGTTTGTCTAGTACAATGTAGGCACAGCTCGGTGTGTTTGTCTAGTACAATGTAGGTACAGCTCGGTGTGTTTGTCTAGTACAATGTAGGCACAGCTCTGTGTGTTTGTCTAGTACAATGTAGGCACAGCTCGGTGTGTTTGTCTAGTACAATGTAGGTACAGCTCTGTGTGTTTGTCTAGTACAATGTAGGCACAGCTCGGTGTGTTTGTCTAGTACACTGTAGACACAGCTTGGTGTGTTTGTCTAGTACAATGTAGACACAGCTCTGTGTGTTTGTCTAGTATAATGTAGGCACAGCTCGGTGTGTTTGTCTAGTACAATGTAGGCACAGCTCTGTGTGTTTGTCTAGTACAATGTAGACACAGCTCGGTGTGTTTGTCTAGTACAATGTAGGCACAGCTCAGTGTGTTTGTCTAGTACAATGTAGGCACAGCTCTGTGTGTTTGTCTAGTACAATGTAGGCACAGCTCTGTGTGTTTGTCTAGTACAATGTAGGTACAGCTCTGTGTGTTTGTCTAGTACAATGTAGGTACAGCTCGGTGTGTTTGTCTAGTACAATGTAGGTACAGCTCGGTGTGTTTGTCTAGTACAATGTAGGCACAGCTCGGTGTGTTTGTCTAGTACAATGTAGGCACAGCTCGGTGTGTTTGTCTAGTACAATGTAGGCACAGCTCTGTGTGTTTGTCTAGTACAATGTAGGCACAGCTCGGTGTGTTTGTCTAGTACAATGTAGACACAGCTCGGTGTGTTTGTCTAGTACAATGTAGGCACAGCTCGGTGTGTTTGTCTAGTACAATGTAGGTACAGCTCTGTGTGTTTGTCTAGTACAATGTAGACACAGCTCTGTGTGTTTGTCTAGTACAATGTAGGCACAGCTCGGCGTGTTTGTCTAGTACAATGTAGGCACAGCTCGGTGTGTTTGTCTAGTACAATGTAGGCACAGCTCGGTGTGTTTGTCTAGTACAATGTAGGCACAGCTCGGTGTGTTTGTCTAGTACAATGTAGGTACAGCTCTGTGTGTTTGTCTAGTACAATGTAGACACAGCTCTGTGTGTTTGTCTAGTACAATGTAGGCACAGCTCGGTGTGTTTGTCTAGTACAATGTAGGTACAGCTCGGTGTGTTTGTCTAGTACAATGTAGGTACAGCTCGGTGTGTTTGTCTAGTACAATGTAGGCACAGCTCGGTGTGTTTGTCTAGTACAATGTAGGCACAGCTCTGTGTGTTTGTCTAGTACAATGTAGGCACAGCTCTGTGTGTTTGTCTAGTACAATGTAGGCACAGCTCGGTGTGTTTGTCTAGTACAATGTAGGCACAGCTCGGTGTGTTTGTCTAGTACAATGTAGGTACAGCTCTGTGTGTTTGTCTAGTACAATGTAGGCACAGCTCGGTGTGTTTGTCTAGTACAATGTAGGCACAGCTCGGTGTGTTTGTCTAGTACAATGTAGGCACAGCTCTGTGTGTTTGTCTAGTACAATGTAGGCACAGCTCTGTGTGTTTGTCTAGTACAATGTAGGCACAGCTCGGTGTGTTTGTCTAGTACAATGTAGACACAGCTCGGTGTGTTTGTCTAGTACAATGTAGGCACAGCTCGGTGTGTTTGTCTAGTACAATGTAGGTACAGCTCTGTGTGTTTGTCTAGTACAATGTAGACACAGCTCGGTGTGTTTGTCTAGTACAATGTAGGTACAGCTCTGTGTGTTTGTCTAGTACAATGTAGGTACAGCTCTGTGTGTTTGTCTAGTACAATGTAGGCACAGCTCTGTGTGTTTGTCTAGTACAATGTAGGCACAGCTCTGTGTGTTTGTCTAGTACAATGTAGGTACAGCTCGGTGTGTTTGTCTAGTACAATGTAGGTACAGCTCGGTGTGTTTGTCTAGTACAATGTAGGCACAGCTCGGTGTGTTTGTCTAGTACAATGTAGGTACAGCTCTGTGTGTTTGTCTAGTACAATGTAGGTACAGCTCGGTGTGTTTGTCTAGTACAATGTAGGCACAGCTCGGTGTGTTTGTCTAGTACAATGTAGGTACAGCTCGGTGTGTTTGTCTAGTACAATGTAGGCACAGCTCTGTGTGTTTGTCTAGTACAATGTAGGCACAGCTCTGTGTGTTTGTCTAGTACAATGTAGGCACAGCTCGGTGTGTTTGTCTAGTACAATGTAGGTACAGCTCTGTGTGTTTGTCTAGTACAATGTAGGTACAGCTCTGTGTGTTTGTCTAGTACAATGTAGGTACAGCTCTGTGTGTTTGTCTAGTACAATGTAGGTACAGCTCTGTGTGTTTGTCTAGTACAATGTAGACACAGCTCGGTGTGTTTGTCTAGTACAATGTAGGCACAGCTCTGTGTGTTTGTCTAGTACAATGGAGGCACAGCTCGGTGTGTTTGTCTAGTACAATGTAGGTACAGCTCTGTGTGTTTGTCTAGTACAATGTAGGTACAGCTCTGTGTGTTTGTCTAGTACAATGTAGACACAGCTCGGTGTGTTTGTCTAGTACAATGTAGGCACAGCTCGGTGTGTTTGTCTAGTACAATGTAGGCACAGCTCGGTGTGTTTGTCTAGTACAATGTAGGTACAGCTCGGTGTGTTTGTCTAGTACAATGTAGACACAGCTCGGTGTGTTTGTCTAGTACAATGTAGGTACAGCTCTGTGTGTTTGTCTAGTACAATGTAGACACAGCTCGGTGTGTTTGTCTAGTACAATGTAGGTACAGCTCTGTGTGTTTGTCTAGTACAATGTAGGCACAGCTCTGTGTGTTTGTCTAGTACAATGTAGGCACAGCTCGGTGTGTTTGTCTAGTACAATGTAGGCACAGCTCGGTGTGTTTGTCTAGTACAATGTAGGCACAGCTCTGTGTGTTTGTCTAGTACAATGTAGGCACAGCTCGGTGTGTTTGTCTAGTACAATGTAGGCACAGCTCTGTGTGTTTGTCTAGTACAATGTAGGCACAGCTCGGTGTGTTTGTCTAGTACAATGTAGGTACAGCTCTGTGTGTTTGTCTAGTACAATGTAGGCACAGCTCGGTGTGTTTTTCTAGTACAATGTAGACACAGCTCGGTGTGTTTGTCTAGTACAATGTAGACACAGCTCGGTGTGTTTGTCTAGTACAATGTAGGTACAGCTCGGTGTGTTTGTCTAGTACAATGTAGGTACAGCTCTGTGTGTTTGTCTAGTACAATGTAGACACAGCTCGGTGTGTTTGTCTAGTACAATGTAGGTACAGCTCTGTGTGTTTGTCTAGTACAATGTAGGCACAGCTCGGTGTGTTTGTCTAGTACAATGTAGACACAGCTCGGTGTGTTTGTCTAGTACAATGTAGACACAGCTCGGTGTGTTTGTCTAGTACAATGTAGACACAGCTCGGTGTGTTTGTCTAGTACAATGTAGACACAGCTCGGTGTGTTTGTCTAGTACAATGTAGGTACAGCTCGGTGTGTTTGTCTAGTACAATGTAGGTACAGCTCGGTGTGTTTGTCTAGTACAATGTAGACACAGCTCGGTGTGTTTGTCTAGTACAATGTAGACACAGCTCGGTGTGTTTGTCTAGTACAATGTAGGTACAGCTCGGTGTGTTTGTCTAGTACAATGTAGGTACAGCTCTGTGTGTTTGTCTAGTACAATGTAGACACAGCTCGGTGTGTTTGTCTAGTACAATGTAGGTACAGCTCGGTGTGTTTGTCTAGTACAATGTAGGCACAGCTCTGTGTGTTTGTCTAGTACAATGTAGGCACAGCTCTGTGTGTTTGTCTAGTACAATGTAGGTACAGCTCGGTGTGTTTGTCTAGTACAATGTAGGCACAGCTCTGTGTGTTTGTCTAGTACAATGTAGGCACATCTCTGTGTGTTTGTCTAGTACAATGTAGGCACAGCTCGGTGTGTTTGTCTAGTACAATGTAGGCACAGCTCTGTGTGTTTGTCTAGTACAATGTAGGCACAGCTCTGTGTGTTTGTCTAGTACAATGTAGGTACAGCTCGGTGTGTTTGTCTAGTACAATGTAGGCACAGCTCTGTGTGTTTGTCTAGTACAATGTAGGCACAGCTCTGTGTGTTTGTCTAGTACAATGTAGGTACAGCTCGGTGTGTTTGTCTAGTACAATGTAGGCACAGCTCTGTGTGTTTGTCTAGTACAATGTAGGCACAGCTCTGTGTGTTTGTCTAGTACAATGTAGGTACAGCTCGGTGTGTTTGTCTAGTACAATGTAGGCACAGCTCTGTGTGTTTGTCTAGTACAATGTAGGCACAGCTCTGTGTGTTTGTCTAGTACAATGTAGGTACAGCTCGGTGTGTTTGTCTAGTACAATGTAGGCACAGCTCTGTGTGTTTGTCTAGTACAATGTAGGCACAGCTCTGTGTGTTTGTCTAGTACAATGTAGGCACAGCTCTGTGTGTTTGTCTAGTACAATGTAGACACAGCTCGGTGTGTTTGTCTAGTACAATGTAGGCACAGCTCTGTGTGTTTGTCTAGTACAATGTAGGCATTGTGATCATCCCATCACCTGTATTTGTTCATCTGGTTATCATTATTATTTACTCCACGAAATACTTACACAGTGGCCATCGTGGTCGTGATCGTATGGTAGTTGGATTTCCAACTACCTGTGCAATCAGTACCTATCACCATTAACGTTGTGAGTTTGAATCCCGCTCATGATGAGGTATACTCGATACAACATTATGTGATAAAGTTTGTTAGTGACTTACGACAGGTCGGTGGTTTTCTCCGGGTACTCCGGTTTCCTTCACCAATAAAACTGACCGACACGATATAACTGAAATATTGTTGAAAGTGAAATTAAGCAACATAAACCAAACCAAACCAAACCAAATAGTAACATGTTCTTGCTGTTATATAGCTGAAAAACTGTTCTAATTTTATACAACAACAATGTACAGACCTGACCTCTATTTATGTTTTCCAGAGCAAAGTTGTAGTGATGATGAAGATGATAATGGAGAAGCAGAAGGTAAAGTAGCCAATCAGTGTGTAGTATAATAATCCCCCCTCTTATAAGGTTACTCTTACCAAAAGTCACTCCTCTTATCAGGTCAGAAGGTAAAGTAACCAATCAGTGTGTAGTATAATAATCCCCCCTCTTATAAGGTCACTCTTACCAAAAGTCACTCCTCTTATCAGGTCAGAAGGTAAAGTAACCAATCAGTGTGTAGTATAATAATCCCCCCTCTTATAAGGTCACTCTTACCAAAGGTCACTCCTCTTATCAGGTTAGAAGGTAAAGTAACCAATCAGTGTGTAGTATAATAATCCCCCTCTTATAAGGTCACTCTTACCAAAGGTCACTCCTCTTATCAGGTCAGAAGGTAAAGTAACCAATCAGTGTGTAGTATAATAATCCCCCTCTTATAAGACCCCTCTTACCAAAGGTCACTCCTCTTATCAGGTCAGAAGGTAAAGTAACCAATCAGTGTGTAGTATAATAATCCCCCTCTTATAAGGTCACTCTTACCAAAGGTCACTCCTCTTATCAGGTCAAAAGGTAAAGTAACCAATCAGTGTGTAGTATAATAATCCCCCTCTTATAAGGTCACTCTTACCAAAGGTCACTCCTCTTATCAGGTCAGAAGGTAAAGTAACCAATCAGTGTGTAGTATAATAATCCCCCTCTTATAAGGTCACTCTTACCAAAGGTCACTCCTCTTATCAGGTCAGAAGGTAAAGTAACCAATCAGTGTGTAGTATAATAATCCCCCTCTTATAAGGTCACTCTTACCAAAGGTCACTCCTCTTATCATGTCAGATTTCAGAAGCACTGAGATGCTAAAATTCAATAAATTATAAAGTCCAAATTTTATATATAAACTTCTCCATTGACGTATTGCCACCTAAGTTTATTGCCAAAATATAGATTTCTCCTGGTTCAAAAGGAAGCGGTAAAGTGATGACGTACTTTACACAAAGATTTACTCAGGAGTGCATGTACACAAGGCCAAAATTAAAAATAAGTTTGTTTCCCCTTACCCGACCGACCCTGTCATAATCGGACGACTGAAATTTTTGATTGGAAATTTGCTGCCACTTTTTTTTTTTTTTTTTTCGTTTCGCTCAAAATTTGTTTTGCTGAAAATTCCGTATTTTAGATTCGTTTCGCAAAAAGATTGATATTTTCGCATTACCGAGCACATCTTTGTCGTAAAAAAAAAAAAAAGCCTACCTACCTACCCACTTCCAAAATTGTGGGTCGGGCAAGGGGAAACAGAAATATTTTTTATTCTGGCCTAAAGATGACAATCACCACATATATATTAAGAGAGGTCTATAGGGTTTACTGTTTCAGAATTATGCCCCTTGATATTCAAGAAAAATTTACTCAAATGCTTGTCATGAGCATTTTTCAACAATCATTCTCATGATATGAAATAATCAATACTCATGGCTTTGCTACTTTGCTTGGAATTTATCTGGAAAAAAAGAAATACCAAATAGACATTTATTTCTGTATATATTTATATGATGGAAAGAAGACACTTTAACATGACATTTTTATCTGAATACAAGATTGGAAAATTGTCTACATTTACCATTCAAATATGATAGACAAAGAAGTCATGGTTACCCTTTCAAAATGTCTTATGGTGATTATATTTCATAGTTTATTGTAAAAATCTCTTTTATCTCTGAAAAAATCAGAGTACATTCACACTACTGAGATGAAACTCGTTGACATTATTTTTTTCGCTGACACAATTGATGAAGATCAAAATCAATAATACCCTTGAACCTCATCAATATTCTTCATTAAATAATTAAAGAATTTACTAGTTTTCAGAATATGTTTTAATTGTATTGTGAACATTATGATTCAAACATTTCAATAAATCCATGAAAAATGTGTTGTATCTGTTTACAAAAAACAGCTGTATCTGAGAAATACAGACTGAATTGTTTAATAGTCCTTCTTATTATTACTGTGTTTAGATTATAAAATAAATATGGTTAATAATCCTCTCATTAACAGTTTTATGATGGCCATTTGTTTTATAACAGCTTGAATTAACTTTAATGTACATAAAACAGTATGTGTAAAATTCTTTGTGATAACATTAATATTATAACTGAGCATGTGCACTCATCTATTTTCACCATGTTACTGTGTTAGGTCTGATTGTAGAAATTCTATGCCTATAGTTACAACTTATTTAAAATGGCAACAATTTTGTACAATTTTTTAAAATGTTTTACTTTTATGAACCATTCAGATACAAGTAGTTTCTCTTCCGTTTCAATTTTTGAATAAGACATTGTTTTGAACGAACAATTAGAATCTCCTACATACATACCTTCTTATAAAAATTGTCAGCCAGTAAATAGAAATTATTTTTCAACAGTCATTTAACTTAGGTCTAAAAGCCATCTGTACCTGTTTTTACCTTGTAAAACATATTTACTTAACTATTTATTATAAACTTGATTCAGTAATTTGAGACTCACAAGAGGATGGTTGTAACACACATGATATTTGTACTCTATTGAATAAAACATAGTGATGGACACAAAGTACTATTATGTTGCTATTTGTTGCAAAAAAATTGAGAATATTTTTTTTGAAGCATTTATTCAACTTTTTAGAAAATGGTTCAGATTGTGATATAATTGAATTTTTCTGTGATTTGTAATAGTAGAAGATAATGTCAATAACACTCCTGTTATTATTAATAAAATATCTAATTATCAGCTGTCTATCAATGACAACATCTACAGTGTTAAAATGTCATTGTGCATGTTAAAATCACTGGAGTTTCTCTCCTAGGGTGGATTTGAGTTTAAATAAAGAGGAAGGATTTCAGATGTTTATACGGGTGGCCCTAGAGTGTAGGGATAGATACAGATGTTTATAGGGGTGGCCCTAGAGTGTAGGGATAGATATAGATGTTTAAAGGGGTGGCCCTAGAGTGTAGGGATAGATACAGATGTTTATAGGGGTGGTCCTAGAGTGTAGGGATAGATACAGATGTTTATAGGGGTGGCCCTAGAGTGTAGGGATAAATACAGATGTTTATAGGGGTGGCCCTAGAGTGTAGGGATAGATACAGATGTTTAAAGGGGTGGCCCTAGAGTGTAGGGATAGATACAGATGTTTATAGGGGTGGCCCTAGAGTGTAGGGATAGATACAGATGTTTATAGGGGTGGCCCTAGAGTGTAGGGATAGATACAGATGTTTATAGGGGTGGCCTTAGAGTGTAGGGATAGATACAGATGTTTATACAGGTGGCCCTAGAGTGTAGGGATAGATACAGATGTTTATAGGGGTGGCCCTAGAGTGTAGGGATAGATACAGATGTTTATAGGGGTGACCCTAGAGTGTAGGGATAGATACAGATGTTTATATGGGTGGCCCTAGAGTGTAGGGATAGATACAGATGTTTATACGGGTGGCCCTAGAGTGTAGGGATAGATACAGATGTTTATAGGGGTGGCCCTAGAGTGTAGGGATAGATACAGATGTTTATAGGGGTGGCCCTAGAGTGTAGGGATAGATACAGATGTTTATACAGGTGGCCCTAGAGTGTAGGGATAGATACAGATGTTTATAGGGGTGGCCCTAGAGTGTAGGGATAGATACAGATGTTTATAGGGGTGGCCCTAGAGTGTAGGGATAGATACAGATGTTTATAGGGGTGGCCCTAGAGTGTAGGGATAGATACAGATGTTTATACAGGTGGCCCTAGAGTGTAGGGATAGATACAGATGTTTATAGGGGTGGCCCTAGAGTGTAGGGATAGATACAGATGTTTATAGGGGTGGCCCTAGAGTGTAGGGATAGATACAGATGTTTATAGGGGTGGCCCTAGAGTGTAGGGATAGATACAGATGTTTATACAGGTGGCCCTAGAGTGTAGGGATAGATACAGATGTTTATAGGGGTGGCCCTAGAGTGTAGGGATAGATACAGATGTTTATAGGGGTGGCCCTAGAGTGTAGGGATAGATACAGATGTTTATAGGGGTGGTCCTAGAGTGTAGGGATAGATACAGATGTTTATAGGGGTGGCCCTAGAGTGTAGGGATAGATGCAGATGTTTATAGGGGTGGCCCTAGAGTGTAGGGATAGATACAGATGTTTATACGGGTGGCCCTAGAGTGTAGGGATAGATACAGATGTTTATACAGGTGGCCCTAGAGTGTAGGGATAGATACAGATGTTTATAGGGGTGGCCCTAGAGTGTAGGGATAGATACAGATGTTTATAGGGGTGGCCCTAGAGTGTAGGGATATATACAGATGTTTATAGGGGTGGCCCTAGAGTGTAGGGATAGATACAGATGTTTATACGGGTGGCCCTAGAGTGTAGGGATAGATACAGATGTTTATAGGGGTGGCCCTAGAGTGTAGGGATAGATACAGATGTTTATACAGGTGGCCCTAGAGTGTAGGGATAGATACAGATGTTTATACGGGTGGTCCTAGAGTGTAGGGATAGATACAGATGTTTATAGGGGTGGCCCTAGAGTGTAGGGATAGATACAGATGTTTATAGGGGTGGCCCTAGAGTGTAGGGATAGATACAGATGTTTAAAGGGGTGGCCCTAGAGTGTAGGGATAGATACAGATGTTTATAGGGGTGGCCCTAGAGTGTAGGGATAGATACAGATGTTTATAGGGGTGGCCCTAGAGTGTAGGGATAGATACAGATGTTTATAGGGGTGGCCCTAGAGTGTAGGGATAGATACAGATGTTTATACGGGTGGCCCTAGAGTGTAGGGATAGATACAGATGTTTATACAGGTGGCCCTAGAGTGTAGGGATAGATACAGATGTTTATAGAGGTGGCCCTAGAGTGTAGGGATAGATACAGATGTTTATAGGGGTGACCCTAGAGTGTAGGGATAGATACAGATGTTTATAGGTGTGGCCCTAGAGTGTAGGGATAGATACAGATGTTTATAGGGGTGGCCCTAGAGTGTAGGGATAGATACAGATGTTTATAGGGGTGGCCCTAGAGTGTAGGGATAGATACAGATGTTTATACAGGTGGCCCTAGAGTGTAGGGATAGATACAGATGTTTATACAGGTGGCCCTAGAGTGTAGGGATAGATACAGATGTTTATAGGGGTGGCCCTAGAGTGTAGGGATAGATACAGATGTTTATAGGGGTGGCCCTAGAGTGTAGGGATAGATACAGATGTTTATAGGGGTGGCCCTAGAGTGTAGGGATAGATACAGATGTTTATAGGGGTGGCCCTAGAGTGTAGGGATAGATACAGATGTTTATAGGGGTGGCCCTAGAGTGTAGGGATAGATACAGATGTTTATACAGGTGGCCCTAGAGTGTAGGGATAGATACAGATGTTTATAGGGGTGGCCCTAGAGTGTAGGGATAGATACAGATGTTTATAGGGGTGGCCCTAGAGTGTAGGGATAGATACAGATGTTTATAGGGGTGGCCCTAGAGTGTAGGGATAGATACAGATGTTTATACGGGTGGTCCTAGAGTGTAGGGATAGATATAGATGTTTATAGGGGATGGGGGTTGTTGTATTTTTTGGGGGATATCAGGATGGTCCATTGTATGGATTATTAAAGCTATATACAATGAAATACTAGTATATAAAGGAAAAGTCTAAATGTTCAGGCAAAATTGAATAATAAAGTATTATTTGACCTTGTCCCTGGCATTGAAAAAAATAACTACAATAACTTAGTATGATTCATCTGTAGTTTATTGTCTAATGTTTTAAAATGGCTTTTTATGGATATGAAGGGAATTCACTAAAATGTTTCATCTACATATATGTATATATATATATCAATAATATGACACCAGAGAGACGGTATTTATATTAAAATGTTTCCTGTGTTGATCAGTCAATACATAAAAGACTTTATAATAAGTATTCAGTTAAACCTTGTGTTCAAGTTGATGAGAACTGATGATTTTTATTTTGATTGATCCAGGTTATCTGGTAAAAATTAAAGTTGGAGCTTCTACAAACTGTTCAAAATGTTACTTTGATAGGTCCAAGGTAATAACACATCAAAATTTGTGATAGCAAGATTTGACTGTATGTAATTCTTTTAATCTTTACCAGATATGACGCACATGGTCATGTGAGCTATTGTCATCTTTTTGTGTCCGTCATCCATTTATTCACCCATCCTAGTCATCATCAACATTTCATAATTTGATCACCTCCTCTTAAACTCCCAGGCCAGATCACCTCCTCATAAACTCCCAGGCCAGATCACCTCCTCTTAAACTCCCAGGCCAGATCACTTCCTCATAAACTCCCAGGCCAGATCACCTCATAAACTCCCAGGCCAGATCACCTCCTCTTAAACTCCCAGGCCAGATCACCTCCTCTTAAACTCCCAGGCCAGATCACCTCCTCTTAAACTCCCAGGCCAGATCACCTCCTCTTAAACTCCCAGGCCAGATCACCTCTTAAACTCCCAGGCCAGATCACCTCATAAACTCCCAGGCCAGATCACCTCTTAAACTCCCAGGACAGATCACCTCCTATTAAACTCCCAGGCCAGATCACCTCCTCTTAAACTCCCAGGCCAGATCACCTCCTCATAAACTCCCAGGCCAGATCACCTCCTCTTAAACTCCCAGGCCAGATCACCTCTTAAACTCCCAGGCCAGATCACCTCCTCTTAAGCTCCCAGGCCAGATCACCTCTTCTTAAACTCCCAGGCCAGATCACCTCCTCATAAACTCCCAGGCCAGATCACCTCTTAAACTCCCAGGCCAGATCACCTCCTCTTAAACTCCCAGGCCAGATCACCTCCTCTTAAACTCCCAGGACAGATCACCTCCTCTTTAAGTCCCAGGACAGATCACCTCCTCTTAAACTCCCAGGCCAGATCACCTCTTAAACTCCCAGGCCAGATCACCTCCTCTTAAACTCCCAGGCCAGATCACCTCATAAACTCCCAGGCCAGATCACCTCCTCTTAAACTCCCAGGACAGATCACCTCCTATTAAACTCCCAGGCCAGATCACCTCCTCTTAAACTCCCAGGCCAGATCACCTCCTCATAAACTCCCAGGCCAGATCACCTCTTAAACTCCCAGGCCAGAACACCTCTTAAGCTCCCAGGCCAGATCACCTCCTCTTAAACTCCCAGGCCAGATCACCTCCTCATAAACTCCCAGGCCAGATCACCTCTTAAACTCCCAGGCCAGATCACCTCCTCTTAAATTCCCAGGACAGACCACCTCCTCTTAAACTCCCAAGCCAGATCACCTCATCTTAAACTCCCAGAACAGATCACCTCCTCTTAAACTCCCAGGCCAGATCACCTCCTCTTAAACTCCCAGGACAGATCACCTCTTCTTAAACTCCCAGGCCAGATCACCTCCTGTTAAACTCCCAGGCCAGATCACCTCCTGTTAAACTCCCAGGACAGATCACCTCCTCATAAACTCCCAGGCCAAATCACCTCATAAACTCCCAGGCCAGATCACCTCTTAAACTCCCAGGCCAGATCACCTCCTCATAAAATCCCAGGCCAGATCACCTCCTCTTAAACTCCCAGGCCAGATCACCTCCTCTTAAACTCCCAGGCCAGATCACCTCCTCTTAAACTCTCAGGCCAGATCACCTCTTAAACTCCCAGGCCAGATCACCTCTTAAACTCCCAGGCCAGATCACCTCCTCTTAAACTCCCAGGCCAGATCACCTCCTCTTAATCTCCCAGGCCAGATCACCTCCTCTTAAACTCCCAAGCCAGATCACATCCTCATAAACTCCCAGGCCAGATCACCTCCTCTTAAGCTCTCAGGCCAGATCACCTCCTCTTAAGCTCCCAGGCCAGATCACCCCCTCATAAACTCCCAGGCCAGATCACCTCCTCATAAACTCCCAGGCCAGATCACCTCCTCTTAAACTCCCAGGCCAGATCACCTCCTCATAAATTCCCAGGCCAGATCACCTCTTAAACTCCCAGGCCGGATCACCTCTTAAACTCCCAGACCAGATCACCTCTTAAACTCCCAGGCCAGATCACCTCATAAACTCCCAGGCCAGATCACCTCTTAAACTCCCAGGCCAGATCACCTCCTCTTAAACTCCCAGGACAGATCACCTCCTATTAAACTCCCAGGCCAGATCACCTCCTCTTAAACTCCCAGGCCAGATCACCTCCTCATAAACTCCCAGGCCAGATCACCTCCTCTTAAACTCCCAGGCCAGATCACCTCCTCTTAAACTCCCAGGCCAGATCACCTCCTCTTAAGCTCCCAGGCCAGATCACCTCCTCTTAAACTCCCAGGCCAGATCACCTCCTCATAAACTCCCAGGCTAGATCACCTCTTAAACTCCCAGGCCAGATCACCTCCTCTTAAACTCCCAGGCCAGATCACCTGTTAAACTCCCAGGCCAGATCACCTCTTAAACTCCCAGGACAGATCACCTCCTCTTTAAGTCCCAGGGCAGATCACCTCCTCTTAAACTCCCAGGCCAGATCACCTCATCTTAAACTCCCAGGACAGATCACCTCCTCTTAAACTCCCAGGCCAGATCACCTCCTCTTAAACTCCCAGGACAGATCACCTCCTCTTAAGCTCCCAGGCCAGATCACCTCCTGTTAAACTCCCAGGCCAGATCACCTCCTGTTAAACTCCCAGGACAGATCACCTCCTCATAAACTCTCAGGCCAAATCACCTCATAAACTCCCAGGCCAGATCACCTCCTCTTAAACTCCCAGGCCAGATCACCTCCTCATAAAATCCCAGGCCAGATCACCTCCTCTTAACTCCCAGGCCAGATCACCTCCTCTTAAACTCCCAGGCCAGATCACCTCCTCTTAAACTCTCAGGCCAGATCACCTCTTAAGCTCCCAGGCCAGATCACCTCTTAAACTCCCAGGCCAGATCACCTCCTCTTAAACTCACAGGCCAGATCACCTCCTCTTAATCTCCCAGGCCAGATCACCTCCTCTTAAACTCCCAAGCCAGATCACCTCATAAACTCCCAGGCCAGATCACCTCCTCTTAAACTCTCAGGCCAGATCACCTCCTCTTAAGCTCCCAGGCCAGATCACCTCCTCATAAACTCCCAGGCCAGATCACCTCCTCATAAACTCCCAGGCCAGATCACCTCTTAAACTCCCAGGCCAGATCACCTCCTCTTAAACTCCCAGGCCAGATCACCTCCTCTTAAGCCCCCAGGCCAGATCACCTCCTCTTAAACTCCCAGGCCAGATCACCTCTTAAACTCCCAGGCCAGATCACCTCTTAAACTCCCAGGCGAGATCACCTCTTAAACTCCCAGGCCAGATCACCTCCTCTTAAACTCCCAGGCCAGATCACCTCCTCTTAAACTCACAGGCCAGATCACCTCCTCTTAAACTCCCAGGCCAGATCACCTCCTCTTAAACTCCCAGGACAGATCACCTCCTCTTAAACTCCCAAAACTCCCAGGACAGATCACCTCCTCTTAAACTCCCAGGCCAGATCACCTCTTAAACTCCCAGGCCAGATCACCTCCTCATAAACTCCCAGGCCAGATCACCTCATCTTAAACTCCCAGGCCAGATCACCTCCTGTTAAACTCCCAGGCCAGATCACCTCCTGTTAAACTCCCAGGCCAGATCACCTCCTGTTAAACTCCCAGGACAGATCACCTCCTCATAAACTCCCAGGCCAGATCACCTCATAAACTCCCAGGCCAGATCACCTCCTCTTAAACTCCCAGGCCAGATCACCTCCTCTTAAACTCCCAGGCCAGATCACCTCCTCATAAGCTCCCAAGCCAGATCACCTCCTCTTAAACTCCCAGGCCAGATCACCTCTTAAACTCCCAGGCCAGATCACCTCTTAAATTCCCAGGCCAGATCACCTCTTAAACTCCCAGGCCAGATCACCTCATAAACTCCCAGGCCAGATCACCTCTTAAACTCCCAGGCCAGATCACCTCCTCTTAAACTCCCAGGACAGATCACCTCCTATTAAACTCCCAGGCCAGATCACCTCCTCTTAAACTCACAGACCCGATCACCTCCTCTTAAACTCCCAGGCCAGATCACCTCCTCTTAAACTCCCAGGCCAGATCACCTCCTCTTAAATTCCCAGGCCAGATCACCTCCTCATAAACTCCCAGGCCAGATCACCTCCTCTTAAACTCCCAGGCCAGATCACCTCCTCTTAAACTCCCAGGACAGATCACCTCCTCTTAAACTCCCAGGACAACTCCCAGGACAGATCACCTTCTTTTAAACTCCCAGGCCAGATCACCTCCTCTTAAACTCCCAGGCCAGATCACCTCATCTTAAACTCCCAGGCCAGATCACCTCCTGTTAAACTCCCAAGCCAGATCACCTCCTCATAAACTCCCAGGCCAGATCACCTCTTGTTAAACTCCCAGGACAGATCACCTCCTCATGAACTCCCAGGCCAGATCACCTACTCATAAACTCCCAGGCCAGATCACCTCCTCTTAAACTCCCAGGCCAGATCACCTCCTCATAAACTCCCAGGCCAGATCACCTCCTCTTAAACTCCCAGGCCAGATCACCTCCTCATAAACTCCCAGGCCAGATCACCTCTTAAACTCCCAGGCCAGATCACCTCTTAAACTCCCAGGCCAGATCACCTCCTCATAAACTCCCAGGCCAGATCACCTCCTCATAAACTCCCAGGCCAGATCACCTCTTAAACTCCCAGGCCAGATCACCTCCTCATAAACTCCCAGGCCAGATCACCTCCTTTTAAGCTCCCAGGCCAGATCACCTCCTCATAAACTCCCAGGCCAGATCACCTCCTCATAAACTCCCAGACCAGATCACCTCCTCTTAAACTCCCAGGCCAATTGGAACATAACTACAGGAATGATGTTTAGGAACTCCTCAACAAAAAAGTCTCATATTGTCTTTATCTGGCTAAAAACATGGCAGCTATTGGCAATCTTTGTTTCTGATTGGCTGCAACTATAGTATTTTGAACAAAATTAACAGATTTTTAACGTGTATAGCCAAATCATTTCAACCTAATTTATGTAATCTGTACAGGGTAACTCCAATAATAAACTGTTCACATGTACTACATTCTGTATAGTTACATATTGTACACATACTATGGTCTTGTTACCTGTATAATTTATTATTTGTGAACTCCTAATGAATTTAGATGAAGTACTGTTACCATGGTAATACTGTTAAACAACAATCAATCAATCAATTAATATTTCTAGCAAATGTTGAAATGGCCGATGCCTATGTAGCCAAGACACAAGAGGATATGGACAACTGGCAGCAGGAAGTATTAAAGCGTCTCGACCAGGAACAAGATTTTATTGCACAGTTACGAAAGCGACGACAACACAGTAATAGTAGTAGTATTAATCAAAGTGATACTGAAAATGACAAGTAAGTGAAATCGAACAGAGGCTAGGCTACTAGTGGGGTTATTCTTAAACATTAAGACAATGTTATGTGATAAGTGAAATCAAACAGAGGCTAGGCTACTAGTGGGGTTATTCTTAAACATTAAGACAATGTTATGTGATAAGTGAAATCAAACAGAGGCTAGGCTACTAGTGGGGTTATTCTTAAACATTAAGACAATGTTATGTGATAAGTGAAATCAAACAGAGGCTAGGCTACTAGTGGGGTTATTCTTAAACATTAAGACAATGTTATGTGATAAGTGAAATCAAACAGAGGCTAGGCTACTAGTGGGGTTATTCTTAAACATTAAGACAATATTATGTGATAAGTGAAATCAAACAGAGGTGAGGCTACTAGTGGGGTTATTCTCAAACATTAAGACAATATTATGTGATAAGTGAAATCAAACAGAGGTGAGGCTACTAGTGGGGTTATTC
Organism: Bathymodiolus septemdierum; assembly: GCA_963383655.1. Classification (NCBI taxonomy): domain Eukaryota; kingdom Metazoa; phylum Mollusca; class Bivalvia; order Mytilida; family Modiolidae; genus Bathymodiolus; species Bathymodiolus septemdierum. The sequence goes on from OY726518.1 coordinate 3,118,459, forward strand.
TCAAACATTTCACAATCTTACGTCATAAGTGAAATCAAACAGAGGCGAGGCTACTAGTGGGGTTATTCTCAAACACTTCACAATCTTACGTCATAAGTGAAATCAAACAGAGGCGAGGCTACTAGTGGGGTTATTCTCAAACACTTCACAATCTTACGTCATAAGTGAAATCAAACAGAGGCGAGGCTACTAGTGGGGTTATTCTCAAACACTTCACAATCTTACGTCATAAGTGAAATCAAACAGAGGCGAGGCTACTAGTGGGGTTATTCTCAAACATTTCACAATCTTACGTCATAAGTGAAATCAAACAGAGGCGAGGCTACTAGTGGGGTTATTCTCAAACACTTCACAATCTTACGTCATAAGTGAAATCAAACAGAGGCGAGGCTACTAGTGGGGTTATTCTCAAACACTTCACAATCTTACGTCATAAGTGAAATCAAACAGAGGCGAGGCTACTAGTGGGGTTATTCTCAAACACTTCACAATCTTACGTCATAAGTGAAATCAAACAGAGGCGAGGCTACTAGTGGGGTTATTCTCAAACACTTCACAATCTTACGTCAGGGAAAGGATTAAAGCTACAAGTAAAAACTTAACTGGAGATTTCAGGTTCTAACATTTTATATTATGACAAACATTTACCTCCTTGATACATGAATTGTCATTCTTTTAAAAGATGTTGCCATCTTCGTGATGACATTATGATGCTGAGTAAGTAATTGATTCTTGTTTAACTCCAGTGAGCAATATTTCAGCTACTAGTATGTCATGGTGAGAACAAGTTACATTTTGATGAGATGATGATGATGTCCTCTTTGTACTAGACCAACACACTTGGTTGGATTTCTATAGTGCTAGATCACTGAAACAACAACCAACAGGTAGACTTGTTGATCTGACACATACTGACTTAGAACCAACAGGTAGACTTGTTGATCTGACACATACTGACTTAGAACCAACAGGTAGACTTGTTGCTCTGACACATACTGACTTAGAACCAACAGGTAGACTTGTTGATCAGACACATACTGACTTAGAACCAACAGGTAGACTTGTTGATCTGACACATACTGACATAGAACCAACAGGTAGACTTGTTGATCTGACACATACTGACTTAGAACCAACAGATAGACTTGTTGATCTGACACATACTGACTTAGAACCAACAGGTAGACTTGTTGATCAGACACATACTGACTTAGAACCAACAGGTAGACTTGTTGATCTGACACATACTGACTTAGAACCAACAGGTAGACTTGTTGATCTGACACATACTGACTTAGAACCAACAGGTAGATTGTTGATCTGACACATACTGACTTAGAACCAACAGGTAGACTTGTTGATCAGACACATACTGACTTAGAACCAACAGGTAGACTTGTTGATCTGACACATACTGACATAGAACCAACAGGTAGACTTGTTGATCTGACACATACTGACTTAGAACCAACAGATAGACTTGTTGATCTGACACATACTGACTTAGAACCAACAGGTAGACTTGTTGATCAGACACATACTGACTTAGAACCAACAGGTAGACTTGTTGATCTGACACATACTGACTTAGAACCAACAGGTAGACTTGTTGATCTGACACATACTGACTTAGAACCAACAGGTAGATTGTTGATCTGACACATACTGACTTAGAACCAACAGGTAGACTTGTTGATCTGACACATACTGACTTAGAACCAACAGGTAGACTTGTTGATCTGACACATACTGACTTAGAACCAACAGGTAGACTTGTTGATCAGACACATACTGACTTAGAACCAACAGGTAGACTTGTTGATCTGACACATACTGACTTAGAACCAACAGGTAGACTTGTTGATCTGACACATACTGACTTAGAGCCAACAGGTAGACTTGTTGATCTGACACATACTGACTTAGAACCAACAGGTAGACTTGTTGATCTGACACATACTGACTTAGAACCAAGAGGTAGACTTGTTGATCTGACACATACTGACTTAGAACCAACAGGTAGACTTGTTGATCTGACACATACTGACTTAGAACCAACAGGTAGATTTGTTGATCTGACACATACTGACTTAGAACCAACAGGTAGACTTGTTGATCTGACACATACTGACTTAGAACCAACAGGTAGACTTGTTGATCAGACACATACTGACTTAGAACCAACAGGTAGACTTGTTGATCTGACACATATTGACTTAGAACCAACAGCTAGACTTGTTGATCTGACACATACTGACTTAGAACCAACAGGTAGACTTGTTGATCTGACACATACTGACTTAGAACCAACAGGTAGACTTGTTGATCTGACACATACTGACTAGAGCCAACAGGTAGACTTGTTGATCTGACACATACTGACTTAGAACCAACAGGTAGACTTGTTGATCTGACACATACTGACTAGAGCCAACAGGTAGACTTGTTGATCTGACACATACTGACTTAGAACCAACAGGTAGACTTGTTGATCTGACACATACTGACTCAGAACCAACAGGTAGACTTGTTGATCTGACACATACTGACATAGAACCAACAGGTAGACTTGTTGATCAGACACATACTGACTTAGAACCAACAGGTAGACTTGTTGATCTGACACATATTGACTTAGAACCAACAGCTAGACTTGTTGATCTGACACATACTGACTTAGAACCAACAGTTAGACTTGTTGATCTGACACATACTGACTTAGAACCAACAGGTAGACTTGTTGATCAGACACATACTGACTTAGAACCAACAGGTATACTTGTTGATCTGACACATATTGACTTAGAACCAACAGGTAGACTTGTTGATCTGACACATACTGACTTAGAACCAACAGGTAGACTTGTTGATTTGACACATACTGACTTAGAACCAACAGGTAGACTTGTTGATCTGACACATATTGACTTAGAACCAACAGGTAGACTTGTTGATCTGACACATACTGACTTAGAACCAACAGGTAGACTTGTTGATCTGACACATACTGACTTAGAACCAACAGGTAGACTTGTTGATCAGACACATACTGACTTAGAACCAACAGGTAGACTTGTTGATCTGACACATACTGACTTAGAACCAACAGGTAGACTTGTTGATCTGACACATACTGACTTAGAGCCAACAGGTAGACTTGTTGATCTGACACATACTGACTTAGAACCAACAGGTAGACTTGTTGATCTGACACATACTGACTTAGAACCAAGAGGTAGACTTGTTGATCTGACACATACTGACTTAGAACCAACAGGTAGACTTGTTGATCTGACACATACTGACTTAGAACCAACAGGTAGATTTGTTGATCTGACACATACTGACTTAGAACCAACAGGTAGACTTGTTGATCTGACACATACTGACTTAGAACCAACAGGTAGACTTGTTGATCAGACACATACTGACTTAGAACCAACAGGTAGACTTGTTGATCTGACACATACTGACTTAGAACCAACAGCTAGACTTGTTGATCTGACACATACTGACTTAGAACCAACAGCTAGACTTGTTGATCTGACACATACTGACTTAGAACCAACAGGTAGACTTGTTGATCTGACACATACTGACTTAGAACCAACAGGTAGACTTGTTGATCTGACACATACTGACTAGAGCCAACAGGTAGACTTGTTGATCTGACACATACTGACTTAGAACCAACAGGTAGACTTGTTGATCTGACACATACTGACTAGAGCCAACAGGTAGACTTGTTGATCTGACACATACTGACTTAGAACCAACAGGTAGACTTGTTGATCTGACACATACTGACTCAGAACCAACAGGTAGACTTGTTGATCTGACACATACTGACATAGAACCAACAGGTAGACTTGTTGATCAGACACATACTGACTTAGAACCAACAGGTAGACTTGTTGATCTGACACATATTGACTTAGAACCAACAGCTAGACTTGTTGATCTGACACATACTGACTTAGAACCAACAGTTAGACTTGTTGATCTGACACATACTGACTTAGAACCAACAGGTAGACTTGTTGATCAGACACATACTGACTTAGAACCAACAGGTATACTTGTTGATCTGACACATATTGACTTAGAACCAACAGGTAGACTTGTTGATCTGACACATACTGACTTAGAACCAACAGGTAGACTTGTTGATTTGACACATACTGACTTAGAACCAACAGGTAGACTTGTTGATCTGACACATATTGACTTAGAACCAACAGGTAGACTTGTTGATCTGACACATACTGACTTAGAACCAACAGGTAGACTTGTTGATCTGACACATACTGACTTAGAACCAACAGGTAGACTTGTTGATCAGACACATACTGACTTAGAACCAACAGGTAGACTTGTTGATCTGACACATACTGACTTAGAACCAACAGGTAGACTTGTTGATCTGACACATACTGACTTAGAGCCAACAGGTAGACTTGTTGATCTGACACATACTGACTTAGAACCAACAGGTAGACTTGTTGATCTGACACATACTGACTTAGAACCAAGAGGTAGACTTGTTGATCTGACACATACTGACTTAGAACCAACAGGTAGACTTGTTGATCTGACACATACTGACTTAGAACCAACAGGTAGATTTGTTGATCTGACACATACTGACTTAGAACCAACAGGTAGACTTGTTGATCTGACACATACTGACTTAGAACCAACAGGTAGACTTGTTGATCAGACACATACTGACTTAGAACCAACAGGTAGACTTGTTGATCTGACACATATTGACTTAGAACCAACAGCTAGACTTGTTGATCTGACACATACTGACTTAGAACCAACAGGTAGACTTGTTGATCTGACACATACTGACTTAGAACCAACAGGTAGACTTGTTGATCTGACACATACTGACTAGAGCCAACAGGTAGACTTGTTGATCTGACACATACTGACTTAGAACCAACAGGTAGACTTGTTGATCTGACACATACTGACTAGAGCCAACAGGTAGACTTGTTGATCTGACACATACTGACTTAGAACCAACAGGTAGACTTGTTGATCTGACACATACTGACTCAGAACCAACAGGTAGACTTGTTGATCTGACACATACTGACATAGAACCAACAGGTAGACTTGTTGATCAGACACATACTGACTTAGAACCAACAGGTAGACTTGTTGATCTGACACATATTGACTTAGAACCAACAGCTAGACTTGTTGATCTGACACATACTGACTTAGAACCAACAGTTAGACTTGTTGATCTGACACATACTGACTTAGAACCAACAGGTAGACTTGTTGATCAGACACATACTGACTTAGAACCAACAGGTATACTTGTTGATCTGACACATATTGACTTAGAACCAACAGGTAGACTTGTTGATCTGACACATACTGACTTAGAACCAACAGGTAGACTTGTTGATTTGACACATACTGACTTAGAACCAACAGGTAGACTTGTTGATCTGACACATATTGACTTAGAACCAACAGGTAGACTTGTTGATCTGACACATACTGACTTAGAACCAACAGGTAGACTTGTTGATCTGACACATACTGACTTAGAACCAACAGGTAGACTTGTTGACCTGACACATACTGACTTAGAACCAACAGGTAGACTTGTTGATCTGACACATACTGACTTAGAACCAACAGGTAGACTTGTTGATCTGATACATACTGACTTAGAACCAACAGTTAGACTTGTTGATCTGACACATACTGACTTAGAACCAACAGGTAGACTTGTTGATCTGACACATACTGACTTAGAACCAGCAAGTAGACTTGTTGATCTGACACATACTGATTTAGAACCAACAGGTAGACTTGTTGCTCTATTCTGACACATACTGACTTAGAACCTAGACTTGTTGCTCTAATTTGACACACACTGACTTAGAACCTAGACTTGTTGCTCTAACTGACACATACTGACTTAGAACCAACTAGTCTTTGCTCTTAATCCTTCATGCTGTGTACAACAGCAAATACTCAAGGAGAGCACAGTAGATTAAACCTATGATCTACTGTACTCAAGGAGAGTTTGATTTGACAGTAGATTAAACCTATGATCTACTGTACTCAAGGAGAGCTTGGTTTGACAGTAGATTAAACATATCGTCTACTGTACTCAAGGAGAGTTTGGTCTGACAGTAGATTAAACCTATGATCTACTGTACTCAAGGAGAGCTTGGTTTGACAGTAGATTAAACCTATGGTCTACTATACTCAAGGAGAGCTTGGTTTGACCGTAGATTAAACCTATGATCTACTGTACTCAAGGAGAACTTGGTTTGACAGTAGATTAAACCTATGATCTACTGTACTCAAGGAGAGCATGGTATGACAGTAGATTAAACTATGATCTACTGTACTCAAGGAGAGCATGGTATGACAGTAGATTAAACCTATGGTCTACTATACTCAAGGAGAGCTTGGTTTGACCGTAGATTAAACCTATGATCTACTGTACTCAAGGAGAACTTGGTTTGACAGTAGATTAAACCTATGATCTACTGTACTCAAGGAGAGCTTGGTTTGACAGTAGATTAAACCTATGGTCTACTATACTCAAGGAGAGCTTGGTTTGACAGTAGATTAAACCTATGGTCTACTATACTCAAGGAGAGCTTGGTTTGACCGTAGATTAAACCTATGATCTACTGTACTCAAGGAGAACTTGGTTTGACAGTAGATTAAACCTATGATCTACTGTACTCAAGGAGAGCTTGGTTTGACAGTAGATTAAACCTATGATCTACTGTACTCAAGGAGAGCATGGTATGACAGTAGATTAAACATATGATCTACTGTACTCAAGGAGAGCATGGTTTGACAGTAGATTAAACCTATGATCTACTGTACTCAAGGAGAGCATGGTATGACAGTAGATTAAACCTATGATCTACTGTACTCAAGAAGAGCATGGTATCACAGTAGATTAAACCTATGAACTACTGTACTCAAGGAGAGCATGGTTTGACAGTAGATTAAACCTATGATCTACTGTACTCAAGGAGAGCATGGTATGACAGTAGATTAAACTATGATCTACTGTACTCAAGGAGAGCATGGTATGACAGTAGATTAAACCTATGGTCTACTATACTCAAGGAGAGCTTGGTTTGACCGTAGATTAAACCTATGATCTACTGTACTCAAGGAGAACTTGGTTTGACAGTAGATTAAACCTATGATCTACTGTACTCAAGGAGAGCTTGGTTTGACAGTAGATTAAACCTATGATCTACTGTACTCAAGGAGAGCATGGTATGACAGTAGATTAAACATATGATCTACTGTACTCAAGGAGAGCATGGTTTGACAGGAGATTAAACCTATGATCTACTGTACTCAAGGAGAGCATGGTATGACAGTAGATTAAACCTATGATCTACTGTACTCAAGAAGAGCATGGTATGACAGTAGATTAAACCTATGAACTACTGTACTCAAGGAGAGCATGGTTTGACAGTAGATTAAACCTATGATCTACTGTACTCAAGGAGAGCATGGTATGACAGTAGATTAAACTATGATCTACTGTACTCAAGGAGAGCATGGTATGACAGTAGATTAAACTATGATCTACTGTACTCAAGGAGAGCATGGTATGACAGTAGATTAAACTATGATCTACTGTACTCAAGGAGAGCATGGTATGACAGTAGATTAAACCTATGGTCTACTATACTCAAGGAGAGCTTGGTTTGACCGTAGATTAAACCTATGATCTACTGTACTCAAGGAGAACTTGGTTTGACAGTAGATTAAACCTATGATCTACTGTACTCAAGGAGAGCTTGGTTTGACAGTAGATTAAACCTATGGTCTACTATACTCAAGGAGAGCTTGGTTTGACCGTAGATTAAACCTATGATCTACTGTACTCAAGGAGAACTTGGTTTGACAGTAGATTAAACCTATGATCTACTGTACTCAAGGAGAGCTTGGTTTGACAGTAGATTAAACCTATGATCTACTGTACTCAAGGAGAGCATGGTATGACAGTAGATTAAACATATGATCTACTGTACTCAAGGAGAGCATGGTTTGACAGTAGATTAAACCTATGATCTACTGTACTCAAGGAGAGCATGGTATGACAGTAGATTAAACCTATGATCTACTGTACTCAAGAAGAGCATGGTATCACAGTAGATTAAACCTATGAACTACTGTACTCAAGGAGAGCATGGTTTGACAGTAGATTAAACCTATGATCTACTGTACTCAAGGAGAGCATGGTATGACAGTAGATTAAACTATGATCTACTGTACTCAAGGAGAGCATGGTATGACAGTAGATTAAACCTATGGTCTACTATACTCAAGGAGAGCTTGGTTTGACCGTAGATTAAACCTATGATCTACTGTACTCAAGGAGAACTTGGTTTGATAGTAGATTAAACCTATGATCTACTGTACTCAAGGAGAGCTTGGTTTGACAGTAGATTAAACCTATGATCTACTGTACTCAAGGAGAGCATGGTATGACAGTAGATTAAACATATGATCTACTGTACTCAAGGAGAGCATGGTTTGACAGTAGATTAAACCTATGATCTACTGTACTCAAGGAGAGCATGGTATGACAGTAGATTAAACCTATGATCTACTGTACTCAAGAAGAGCATGGTATGACAGTAGATTAAACCTATGAACTACTGTACTCAAGGAGAGCATGGTTTGACAGTAGATTAAACCTATGATCTACTGTACTCAAGGAGAGGATGGTTTGACAGTAGATTAAACCTATGATCTACTGTACTCAAGGAGAGCTTGGTTTGACAGTAGATTAAACCTATGATCTACTGTACTCAAGGAGAGCATGGTATGACAGTAGATTAAACCTATGATCTACTGTACTCAAGGAGAGCATGGTATGGCAGTAGATTAAACATATGATCTACTGTACTCAAGGAGAGCATGGTATGACAGTAGATTAAACCTATGATCTACTGTACTCAGGGAGAGGATGGTTTGACAGTAGATTAAACCTATGATCTACTGTACTCAGGGAGAGCTTGGTTTGACAGTAGATTAAACCTATGATCTACTGTACTCAAGGAGAGCTTGGTTTGACAGTAGATTAAACCTATGATCTACTGTACTCAAGGAGAGCTTGGTTTGACAGTAGATTAAACCTATGATCTACTGTACTCAAGGAGAGCTTGGTTTGACAGTAGATTAAACCTATGATCTACTGTACTCAAGGAGAGCTTGGTTTGACAGTAGATTAAACCTATGATCTATTGTACTCAAGGAGAGCATGGTATGACAGTAGATTAAACCTATGATCTACTGTACTCAAGGAGAGGATGGTTTGACAGTGGATTAAACCTATGATCTACTGTACTCAAGGAGAGCTTGGTTTGACAGTAGATTAAACCTATGATCTACTGTACTCAAGGAGAGCTTGGTTTGACAGTAGATTAAACCTATGATCTACTGTACTCAAGGAGAGCATGGTTTGACAGTAGATTAAACCTATGATCTACTGTACTCAAGGAGAGCTTGGTTTGACAGTAGATTAAACCTATGATCTACTGTACTCAAGGAGAGCATGGTTTGACAGTAGATTAAACCTATGATCTACTACTGTACTCAAGGAGAGTATGGTTTGACAGTAGATTAAACCTATGATCTACTGTACTCAAGGAGAGCATGGTTTGACAGTAGATTAAACCTATGATCTACTGTACTCAAGGAGAGCATGGTTTGACAGTAGATTAAACCTATGATCTACTGTACTCAAGGAGAGCTTGGTTTGACAGTAGATTAAACCTATGATCTACTGTACTCAAGGAGAGCATGGTTTGACAGTAGATTAAACCTATGATCTACTGTACTCAAGGAGAGTATGGTTTGACAGTAGATTAAACCTATGATCTACTGTACTCAAGGAGAGCTTGGTTTGACAGTAGATTAAACCTATGATCTACTGTACTCAAGGAGAGTATGGTTTGACAGTAGATTAAACCTATGATCTACTGTACTCAAGGAGAGCATGGTTTGACAGTAGATTAAACATATGATCTACTGTACTCAAGGAGAGCATGATTTGACAGTAGATTAAACCTATGATCTACTGTACTCAAGGAGAGCATGGTATGACAGTAGATTAAACATATGATCTACTGTACTCAAGGAGAGCATGATTTGACAGTAGATTAAACCTATGATCTACTGTACTCAAGGAGAGCATGATTTGACAGTAGATTAAACCTATGATCTACTGTACTCAAGGAGAGCTTGGTTTGACAGTAGATTAAACCTATGATCTACTGTACTCAAGGAGAGCATGGTTTGACAGTAGATTAAACCTATGATCTACTGTACTCAAGGAGAGTATGGTTTGACAGTAGATTAAACCTATGATCTACTGTACTCAAGGAGAGCTTGGTTTGACAGTAGATTAAACATATGATCTACTGTACTCAAGGAGAGCATGATTTGACAGTAGATTAAACCTATGATCTACTGTACTCAAGGAGAGCATGGTATGACAGTAGATTAAACATATGATCTACTGTACTCAAGGAGAGCATGATTTGACAGTAGATTAAACCTATGATCTACTGTACTCAAGGAGAGCATGATTTGACAGTAGATTAAACCTATGATCTACTGTACTCAAGGAGAGCATGATTTGACAGTAGATTAAACCTATGATCTACTGTACTCAAGGAGAGCACACTAAACATTGTACCACTGCGGTTGTTTCATTAATGATACTGAATTTATTTTTAGTTTGCTGTAGAATATCTCTAGCCATTTGTTTAATAATAAATAATATTTGTTTTATTTAATGGTAGCTCTATTCCACTGGATATGGCATCATCCTACGTAAAGACGGAGGAGAGCAGTGTTATAACAGATAATGATAGTTGTGTAAAAAGTGACGAAGAGGAAGACGATTCTGAACTGTATGATAATCATCCTAAAGTAAGTTAAATATAGAACTGTATGATAATCATCCTAAAGTAAGTTAAATATAGAACTGTATGATAATCATCCTAAAGTAAGTTAAATATAGAACTGTATGATAATCATCCTAAAGTAAGTTAAATATAGAACTGTATGATAATCATCCTAAAGTAAGTTAAATATAGAACTGTATGATAATCATCCTAAAGTAAGTTAAATATAGAACTGTATGATAATCATCCTAAAGTAAGTTAAATATAGAACTGTATGATAATCATCCTAAAGTAAGTTAAATATAGAACTGTATGATAATCATCCTAAAGTAAGTTAAATATAGAGCTGTATGATAATTATCCTAAAGTAAGTTTTAGAACTGTATGATAATCATCCTAAAGTAAGTTAAATATAGAATTGTATGATAATCATCCTAATGTAAGTTATAGAACTGTATGATAATCATCCTAAAGTAAGTTATAGAACTGTATGATAATCATCCTAAAGTAAGTTAAATATAGAACTGTATGATAATCATCCTAAAGTAAGTTATAGAACTGTATGATAATCATCCTAAAGTAAGTTAAATATAGAACTGTATGATAATCATCCTAAAGTAAGTTAAATATAGAACTGTATGATAATCATCCTAAAGTAAGTTAAATATAGAACTGTATGATAATCATCCTAAAGTAAGTTAAATATAGAACTGTATGATAATCATCCTAAAGTAAGTTAAATATAGAACTGTATGATAATCATCCTAAAGTAAGTTAAATATAGAACTGTATGATAATCATCTTAAAGTAAGTTAAATATAGAACTGTATGATAATCATTCTAAAGTAAGTTAAATATAGAACTGTATGATAATCATCCTAAAGTAAGTTAAATATAGAACTGTATGATAATCATCCTAAAGTAAGTTAAATATAGAACTGTATGATAATCATCTTAAAGTAAGTTAAATATAGAACTGTATGATAATCATCCTAAAGTAAGTTAAATATAGAACTGTATGATAATCATCCTAAAGTAAGTTAAATATAGAACTGTATGATAATCATCCTAAAGTAAGTTAAATATAGAACTGTATGATAATCATCCTAAAGTAAGTTAAATATAGAACTGTATGATAATCATCCTAAAGTAAGTTAAATATAGAACTGTATGATAATCATCCTAAAGTAAGTTAAATATAGAACTGTATGATAATCATCCTAAAGTAAGTTAAATATAGAGCTGTATGATAATTATCCTAAAGTAAGTTTTAGAACTGTATGATAATCATCCTAAAGTAAGTTAAATATAGAATTGTATGATAATCATCCTAATGTAAGTTATAGAACTGTATGATAATCATCCTAAAGTAAGTTATAGAACTGTATGATAATCATCCTAAAGTAAGTTAAATATAGAACTGTATGATAATCATCCTAAAGTAAGTTAAATATAGAACTGTATGATAATCATCCTAAAGTAAGTTATAGAACTGTATGATAATCATCCTAAAGTAAGTTAAATATAGAACTGTATGATAATCATCCTAAAGTAAGTTAAATATAGAACTATATGATAATCATCCTAAAGTAAGTTAAATATAGAACTGTATGATAATCATCCTAAAGTAAGTTAAATATAGAACTGTATGATAATCATCCTAAAGTAAGTTAAATATAGAACTGTATGATAATCATCTTAAAGTAAGTTAAATATAGAACTGTATGATAATCATTCTAAAGTAAGTTAAATATAGAACTGTATGATAATCATCCTAAAGTAAGTTAAATATAGAACTGTATGATAATCATCCTAAAGTAAGTTAAATATAGAACTGTATGATAATCATCCTAAAGTAAGTTAAATATAGAACTGTATGATAATCATCCTAAAGTAAGTTAAATATAGAACTGTATGATAATCATTTGAAAGTAAGTTAAATATAGAACTGTATGATAATCATCCTAAAGTAAATTAAATATAGAACTGTATGATAATCATCCTAAAGTAAGTTAAATATAGAACTGTATGATAATCATCCTAAAGTAAGTTAAATATAGAACTGTATGATAATCATCCTAAAGTATGTTAAATATAGAACTGTATGATAATCATCCTAAAGTAAGTTAAATATAGAACTGTATGATAATCATCTTAAAGTAAGTTAAATATAGAACTGTATGATAATCATTCTAAAGTAAAGTAAGTTAAATATAGAACTGTATGATAATCATCCTAAAGTAAGTTAAATATAGAACTGTATGATAATCATCTTAAAGTAAGTTAAATATAGAACTGTATGATAATCATCCTAAAGTAAGTTAAATATAGAACTGTATGATAATCATCCTAAAGTAAGTTAAATATAGAACTGTATGATAATCATCCTAAAGTAAGTTAAATATAGAACTGTATGATAATCATCCTAAAGTATGTTAAATATAGAACTGTATGATAATCATCCTAAAGTAAGTTAAATATAGAACTGTATGATAATCATCTTAAAGTAAGTTAAATATAGAACTGTATGATAATCATTCTAAAGTAAAGTAAGTTAAATATAGAACTGTATGATAATCATCCTAAAGTAAGTTAAATATAGAACTGTATGATAATCATCTTAAAGTAAGTTAAATATAGAACTGTATGATAATCATTCTAAAGTAAGTTAAATATAGAACTGTATGATAATCATCCTAAAGTAAGTTAAATATAGAACTGTATGATAATCATCCTAAAGTAAGTTAAATATAGAACTGTATGATAATCATCCTAAAGTAAGTTAAATATAGAACTGTATGATAATCATCCTAAAGTAAGTTAAATATAGAACTGTATGATAATCATCCTAAAGTAAGTTAAATATAGAACTGTATGATAATCATCCTAAAGTAAGTTAAATATAGAACTGTATGATAATCATCCTAAAGTATGTTAAATATAGAACTGTATGATAATCATCCTAAAGTAAGTTAAATATAGAACTGTATGATAATCATCTTAAAGTAAGTTAAATATAGAACTGTATGATAATCATTCTAAAGTAAGTTAAATATAGAACTGTATGATAATCATCCTAAAGTAAGTTAAATATAGAACTGTATGATAATCATCTTAAAGTAAGTTAAATATAGAACTGTATGATAATCATTCTAAAGTAAGTTAAATATAGAACTGTATGATAATCATCCTAAAGTAAGTTAAATATAGAACTGTATGATAATCATCCTAAAGTAAGTTAAATATAGAACTGTATGATAATCATCCTAAAATAAGTTAAATATAGAACTGTATGATAATCATCCTAAAGTAAGTTATAGAACTATTTTCCTACAGCTCCATACTGTTTTTAATGGGTTTTGTAAAATATTTAAGGAAGTCTTTATAATGACACAACAGTATTTTTTTTTCTGGAAATATCTATTATTGCGGAGCCGTCGTGGTCATGATCGTATGGTGCTTGGATTTACAACTACCTATGCAGTCAGTGCCTATCACCACTGATGTTGTGAGTTCAAATCTCGATCAGGGTGAGGTGTACAACATTATGTGATAAAGTTTGTCAGTGACTTGCGACAGGTCGGTGGTTTTCTCTGGATCCTCCGGTTTCCTCCACCAATAAAACTGACCACCAAGATATAACTGAAATTTTGTTGAAAGTGGCGTTAAGCACCATCAAACCAAACCAATCTATTATTGCAGAATTTTATTAACATTTTTTCGCTTTCTTTAACTATCTGAGGTTTCTTTGCTGAAGATTTTTAAAAGTTAATGAAAGATCTACAAAACTTAATCCACACCACATGTAGAACTTAATGAAGGTAATCCACACCACATGTAGAACTTAATGAAGGTAATCCACACCACATGTAGAACTTAATGAAGGTAATCCACACCACATGTAGAACTTAATGAAGGTAATCCACACCACATGTAGAACTTAATGAAGGTAATCCACACCACATGTAGAACTTAATGAAGGTAATCCACACCACATGTAGAACTTAATGAAGGTAATCCACACCACACGTAGAACTTAATGAAGGTAATCCACACCACATGTAGAACTTAATGAAGGTAATCCACACCACATGTAGAACTTAATGAAGGTAATCCACACCACATGTAGAACTTAATGAAGGTAATCCACACCACATGTAGAACTTAATGAAGGTAATCCACACCACATGTAGAACTTAATGAAGGTAATCCACACCATATGTAGAACTTAATGAAGGTAATCCACACCACACGTAGAACTTAATGAAGGTAATCCACACCACACGTAGAACTTAATGAAGGTAATCCACACCACACGTAGAACTTAATGAAGGTAATCCACCCACACCACACGTAGAACTTAATGAAGGTAATCCACACCACCCATAGAACTTAATGAAGGTAATCCACACCACACGTAGAACTTAATGAAGGTAATCCACACCACACGTAGAACTTAATGAAGGTAATCCACACCACACGTAGAACTTAATGAAGGTATTCCACACCACACGTAGAACTTAATGAAGGTAATCCACACCACACGTAGAACTTAATGAAGGTAATCCACACCACACGTAGAACTTAATGAAGGTAATCCACACCACACGTAGAACTTAATGAAGGTAATCCACACCACACGTAGAACTTAATGAAGGTAATCCACACCACACGTAGAACTTAATGAAGGTAATCCACACCACACGTAGAACTTAATGAAGGTAATCCACACCACACGTAGAACTTAATGAAGGTAATCCACACCACACGTAGAACTTAATGAAGGTAATCCACACCACACGTAGAACTTAATGAAGGTAATCCACACCACACGTAGAACTTAATGAAGGTAATCCACACCACACGTAGAACTTAATGAAGGTAATCCACACCACACGTAGAACTTAATGAAGGTAATCCACACCACACGTAGAACTTAATGAAGGTAATCCACACCACACGTAGAACTTAATGAAGGTAATCCACACCACACGTAGAACTTAATGAAGGTAATCCACACCACACGTAGAACTTAATGAAGGTAATCCACACCACACGTAGAACTTAATGAAGGTAATCCACACCACACGTAGAACTTAATGAAGGTAATCCACACCACACGTAGAACTTAATGAAGGTAATCCACACCACACGTAGAACTTAATGAAGGTAATCCACACCACACGTAGAACTTAATGAAGGTAATCCACACCACACGTAGAACTTAATGAAGGTAATCCACACCACACGTAGAACTTAATGAAGGTAATCCATACCACAGGTAGAACTTAATGAAGGTAATCCACACCACATGTAGAACTTAATGAAGGTAATCCACACCACATTTAGAACTTAATGAAGGTAATCCACACCACATGAAGAAATGATTAATATGATTGAAAACATCCATACAGTCATTAGAATCTGACCCAAGACCAGTGAAACTTTGTTGAGACCAGTCAATTTTTAGTTTTTAATTAGAACTATATAAAAATAACTTCAAGAATTTTTCATTTCGAGGACATATTTGGCAGACGGGTGTAGACAGTTTGTGATTTTATTATTTTTTTCTCACATAAATTTATAGATATGAAATGAACATAACAATAGCAGAGGTTTGAATATTTTTTTTTTTTTCTTTTCACCAAAGGAATTACCAAACAGAATGACATCTAGTATATTTTCTACTGACGAGGAAAGTTTTCTACAATCTGATGCTGAATCTTATATACGAACAGATGAAGAGGACAATGAAAATAATGATTGGGAAGAGTCGATGAAACGCTGGGCAAATAGATGAAAAGTCCATGAAATGCTGGGAAAATGGATGAAGAGTCGATGAAACCAAGGGGAAAATAGATGAATTTGCCTCTTTCCACTATACTGTATTGGCAAAAGATGGATAATAGTCCCAAGGTAGCAATAGATGAACCTATGTGATAATCAAACTGTAAGTGTCATGTGACATCCATGTAGTAATCAGTCACATGATGATCATGTGATAACTAACTGAGTAACAACTAAACTAAAAGGTCTATGATAGAGCTGTCAACACAGCCAGAGAACAGTCACTTCTACATTAATCAGTAACATGAGATTAATCATTGTACAATCTTGCTTTGACATTTCTGGAGCTTTTTATTGCTATCAATGAATTATTTTATTTTTTAGTTGATGTAATATCAATCAAAATATTGTCTTTGTTTCTCAGGTGTTGTCTGTCTGAAATGTCCATTTCATTATCAGCTTAAAAAAGAAATCATTTCTTTTATTTACACTACATTTTTCTTGACAAGATCAAAATATACCTGTTGAATCAATGTCATCCTATATAGATTATGAGTTCTTTCTTAGTTTATAATCAATTTTATATATATATTTTTATTCTCCCCTCCTTGTTTTTGTTAATCTAAGAACTATAACAATTATTTTTACATGTTAATCCTATATCTCCTATAAACTACCTGTAGGTTAGACCAAGCTTCTATTCAATATGGAAGAAAGAAGATCAATATTATTTTTGGATAAAAACTTGTTTATTGTTGAAATATCACAGGTATAATAAGATTTTAATAATACCAAAAGCCAAAAAAAATACTGGTAAGAAGAATAAACAGGATCCTTCATTCATTTCAAGAATATTGTATTATCAGTTCATGTATTGGTGAAGAATAAGAGTTTTTGATTAAAATATTATTTAAGATATTGTAGATTGTGATTGTTTCTAGACAGTTCTACTTTAGTAGCCTAATCTTTCCCAGGATGGGGGGTGGGGTTAGATGAGACATTATTTTAGATTGTGATTGTATCTAGACAGCTCTTCTTTAGTAGCCTAATCTTTCCCGGGGTGGGGGGGGGGGCTAGATGAGACATTATTTAAGATATTGTAGATTGTGATTGTTTCTAGACAGTTCCACTTTAGTAGCTTAATCTTTCCCAGGATGGGGGGTGGGGCTAGATGAGACATTATTTAAGATATTTTAGATTGTGATTGTATCTAGACAGCTCTTCTTTAGTAGCCTAATCTTTCCCAGGGTGGGGGGTGGGGCTAGATGAAACATTATTTAAGATATTGTAGATTGTGATTGTATCTAGACAGTTCTTCTGTGGTAGCCTAATCTTTCCCAGGGGGGGGGGCTAGATGAGACATTATTTAAGATATTGTAGATTGTGATTGTTTCTAGACAGTTCCACTTTAGTAGCTTAATCTTTCCCAGGATGGGGGGTGGGGCTAGATGAGACATTATTTAAGATATTTTAGATTGTGATTGTATCTAGACAGCTTTTCTTTAGTAGCCTAATCTTTCCCAGGGTGTGGAGCTAATCTTTCCCAGGGTGGGGAGTTGGGCTAGATGAGACATTATTTAAGATATTGTAGATTGTGATTGTATCTAGACAGCTCTTCTTTAGTAGCCTAATCTTTCCCACCTAAGTATACCATTTTATATATTCAATTAAGTAATTTTTTTAAGGATTACAATATGATTGACCGTCCTAATATTGTTATGATTATTTCCTGTGTCATTAGATCTATATTTCTATACTGACATACTGGTTGTGTATTAAATCTCTTGTTATTCTGGGTTGTGATTTTTATATTTTTGTTGATCATTTACCAACGTTAAAGTATTTTAAAACTGGGAAAAATAAAAATAAACAATAATATATCATTATAAGAAAATCTTTGTCTTCAGTCAAGCATATTGGCCACTTTATATATATACAGAGTTTACATTGAATCTCAGATGTAGCAACCGCATCGGTGGTGTAATGATTAGCGTGCTTGCCTCTAGTGCGGTAGATCGTGGGTTCAAGCCCCAGTCGGGTCAAACCAAAGACCATAAAATTGATATTTGTTGCTTCTCTGCTAAGCATGCAGCATTAAGGAGTAAGAGCAAAGACTGGTTGGCTTAGAATCAGGATAATGTGTCCGAGGGGACCGACTTGTCTACCCGCGGATTGTTGTTTCAGTGAGCTAGCACTATAAAAATCCAACTCAGCGTGTTGGTCTAGAACAAAGCGGACCTCATCATCATCTCATTGAAAATTAACTTGAAAAATTGCTGAATTAAACAACAATCACTGACTCACTTAGATGTAGTATCATGTTACAGGTTTGATAAAACACTCATAAAGGCCTTGTGGCCAAGATGTTTGAATAAAGACAAGGAATTTCCAACAAGTTTATTCAGCAATTACTCACCCTAAGGACAGAACAATTTAATAACTCAAAAATATCTGTGTTAATTTGATTTATTAAATATTGAAATGTTAGGAAAAATATACTTTTATGATAAATATTTAGTTATGTTTACATTTTGTTGTTAAATGTAGGTCTTATAACTATATTTTAAATAGAAGAAGAGTGTTAGCCTTAGGTAACACTGATTTATAGTTCTTTACATGTTCCCACTCCAAGTTTTGACAGAAAAAAAAAATTCAATTATTTTGAAAAATTCTGTTTTTCATTTTAATAATTTTAGCTAATTTTAATTAACTTCTCACTCTTTTAATTGACTTAAAAGAGAGGACTTTCAACACATAGCAGCAAAAAAATAATGTAAATATGAAACCTGCAACATTATTCAGTACCCACTGTTTTAATACAATTTATTATTTTGATATTTACATAAACAATATAAATTAAAAAAGTAAAATGATTTACTCATACCAGTAATTTATTGTGAATTATCTCCCTTTACTACATCCTTTCTTTATCTTTGTTTGATTTTGGGTGCTAAACTCAAAATTAATGTTGTATTTAAAAAGATATAAACCTTTTATGTAGGTGAACAAAAATCACAAGTATCCTCATATTTTAGTTTTTAGAACTTAATAAGATATGTATTCATTGGTTTTTTGGGGGGGTTTTTTAAAGATTTTTCTTGCACTGTGTGTTCTAGTCAATATGAAAAATAAATACTTGTATTGAACCAGGATTAAATATTAAAAGGTTGCAGGTGGCAAAATGATATTATTTTGCTTGATATGCAGGAAGTTGTATACCATATATATATTAATGTAATGTAAACCTAAGCTTTAATTAATGTTTTATTTTATGTTAGATCTTTCATTGTGCCCCCTTTTTAGATATGTCAGAAATAAGAATTTCTAATTTTAGTTAATAGGTCACCTGAATGTAACCCCTTATGGGATTGAGTAGATATTTATTTATGACATATCAGAAAAGGGGGACCAATTAAAGATCTAATATTAATTACATGTTATTTTGTCTTAACAATTATAATTTTTGTTTACACCGAGGAAGATGATAATTTTAAAATATCCATCAATTCTGATTCAGTGATTTCTGATTGTATAGTTAAGTCCTTACAGTATTTTACAAGATAAATTTAATAAAAATCTTTTCTTCAAAATGGATAATTAATACTATTTCCCCTAACAAATACAATGTTTTTTTTCTTCTTTATTATATCTGTTTTTCACTGAAGGGAGACATATTTAATTGACATAAATTCTTCTTTCACTTCTTCTAATACAACCTTGTACAATGTAGAATTTTTTATCTTTAGGCCAAGTGCCTTCATATTTTGTATGTACTGGTATATGAATTTGAGACATGGTAGAGTGTGGAGTATAAGAATGGTGTTACTGTAACTTTGACCTATGACCACACCGTAATATATATATATATATTATTATACAATCTTATTCGGCTGCAATCATGGTTTGTATGTGTTTAGCATTTGGACATAGGGGAGTGCCCCATATAAAGATAAGGTTACAGTGACCTTGACCTTAGATTTCAAGGTCAAATATGTTAAATTTTAATCAGTTATATTTGTTCTAGATCAAAATTTTCTGTGCTCTGTACCAGTGCCATCTTAACGCATGGGCACGCTCGGCAGTTGCCTGGGGACCCACACTAATCTATGTATGTTGTAAACAGTATGTTTTTATGCCCCCACGACGAAGAGTCGGGGGGGCATATTAATTTACCCCCTGTCCGTCCGTTTGTCCGTCCGTCCGGATATAGATACATGGTTTGTCCGGCTATCTCCTCCTACAGTTTTGGAGCTACAGCTTTAATATTTGGTAGAATGTTTATACACATAATGGAGATATGCATGTCCACAGGATTTTGATTTTCTTCAAATATTCTCAAAATGACAGGTAGTTGGACTTAGTCATTTTTTAGCTCACCTTGCCAAAGGCAATGTGAGCTTTTGCCATCACTTGGCATCCGGCGTCTGTCGTCTGTTAACTTTTCACATTTTAATCTTCTCCTCTGAAACCCCTCAGCCAAATGAATTGAAACTTGGTAGGAAGCATCTATGGCTGGTCCTCTATAATGATTACTCATTTCGTCCCGATCCATTAACAAACATGGCCGCCACAGGCAATTCTTGTTTCTGATTGGCCTATTTTTTAAAATCTTCTCCTCTGAAACTACTGATCCAAATGAATTGAAACTTGGTAGGAAGCATCTATGGAAGGTCCTCTATAAAGATTGCTCATTTCGTCCCGATCCATTAACAAACATGGCCGCCACAGGCAATTCATGTTTATGATTGTATGCTTTCTAAAAAAAAATGTTTTTCTGTGGAAAGAGAGATAACTCTAATTTATATATTGACATTTACTTTAGTATAATACAGTTACAATGAATCTGTATAAACAAATGTGACCGAGATACCCACTGTGACTAGGCAAATTAAATGCATTATAACTCAGGCCCCGGGGTCATATCCCACCCACTACCTGGAGTGAACTTTTTAATGGTTGAGATCCCCTCCCCTAAACCATATATATGTATGATCAGGGTGACTAGGCAAATTAAATGCCTTATAGCTCAGGCCCCGGGGTCATACCCCACCCCTACCTGAAGTGAACTTTTTAATGGTTGAGATCCCCACCCCTAAACCATATATATTTATGATCAGGGTGACTAGGCAAATTAGATGTCTTATAGCTCAGGCCCCGGGGGTTATACCCCACTCCTACATGAAGTGAACTTTTTAATGGTTGAGATCCCCACCCCTAAGCCATATATATTTATGATCAGGGTGACTAGGCAAATTAAATGCATTATAGCTCAGGCCCCGGGGGTCATACCCCACCCCCTACCTGAGGTGAACTTTTTAATGGTTGAGATCCCCACCCCTAAACCATATATATTTATGATCATGGTGACTAGGCAAATTAAATGCCTTATAGCTCAGGCCCTGGGGGTCATACCCCACCCCCTACCTGAAGTGAACTTTTTGATGGTTGAGATCCCCACCCCTAAACCATATATATTTATGATCAGGGTGACTAGACAAATTAAATGCCTTATAGTTCAGGCCCCGGGGGGGTCATACCCCACCCCTACCTGAAGTGAACTTTTTAATGGTTGAGATCCCCACCCCTAAGCCATATATATTTATGATCAGGGTGACTAGGCAAATTAAATGCTCTATAGCTCAGGTTCTGGGGTCATACCCCACCTCCTACCTGAGGTGAACTTTTTAATGGTTGAGATCCCCCCCCCCTTAAGCCATATATATTTATGATCAGGGTGAATAGACAATTGAAATGCCCCAAGAGTTGAGGCCTGAGGTCATCCCCATCCCCTACCAGAGGTTTTTTTTATAGCCGAGTATAAGACGACCAAATGATTTTGACTTGCAACTCATTTTAGTTAGTTGTTCGAAGGGACAAGTTAAAAAAAATGTTAATGTAGAGGCCTGTGGGAAGCTATGGAATGTTCTGTATTAAGTTTCTTCAGAGCAGAATGCAAGGTGAGCGACACAGGCTCAGCTCAGTGCTGAGCCTCTAGTTTCGTACTAGCTGCATAAAAGGAACATGGTTTGTCGGGTCTAACTCCTCCTACAGTTTTAGAACTACAGCTTTAATATTTTGCAGGATGTTTATACACATAATGGAGGTGTGCATGTCCACAGGATTTTGATTTTCATCAAATATTCTCAAAATGACAGGTAGTTGGACTTAGTCATTTTGTTCGTCCGTCCGGATATAGATACATGGTTTTTCCGGCTATCTCCTCCTACAGTTTTGGAGCTACAGCTTTAATATTTTGTAGGATGTTTATACACATAATGGCGGTGTGCATGTCCACAGGATTTTGATTTTCATCAAATATACTCAAAATGACAGGTAGTTGGACTTAGTCATTTTGTTCGTCCGTCCGGATATAGATTCATGGTTTGTCTGGCTAGCTCCTCCTACAGTTTTGGAACTACAGCTTTAATATTTTGTAGGATGTTTATACACATAATGGAGGTGTGCATGTCCACAGGATTTTGATTTTTTTCAAATATTCTCAAAATGACAGGTAGTTGGACTTAGTCATTTGTTTCGTACTAGCTGCATAAAGAGAACATGGTTTGTCTGGCTAACTCCTCCTACAGTTTTAGAGCTACAGCTTTAATATTTTGCAGGATGTTTATACACATAATGGAGGTGTGCATGTCCACAGGATTTTGATGGTCAGGCGGGGGCATCATTTGTGTCTTACAGACACTACATTTTTTTTAAATCACTCCTAACAAAACAACTTTGTCCATAATTATCAAGTGCAGGGGCATACTTCTTTTCTAGTTTAATGTTTGAACACTGATTTTGCTGGAAGTACCAATACAATAAATATATGTCTAATTTTATCGACCATTTACAGTTTTATTCCTGTGAGTGATGTAGGTAGGGACCCCCTGCTTTGCCCGAGGACCTATAATGCTGTTAAGACGGCCCTGCTCTGTACTATCCTCATGTGAAGGAATGGTTACTTCAGGACATGACATGTTGTAAAATGAAGTCAGTGAATTTGACCTGAATGTTTTGTACCACCACAAATAATTTGTTTTAAATGAGAAGAGAAACAACTTCTACCACTTCATATAGGAGAAAGAATGAAGAAAATTTACATGTATTTGACTTTCAAAATTTACATGTATTTGACATTAGAAATTTACATGTATTTGACTTTAGAAATTTACATGTATTTGACTTTAGAAATGCTTTTATTTGGTTTAAAGGATGTTTTATGTAGAAGAAAAACTGAATGTTTTTGTTAGACCTGCAAAACTAAGAATTATTAAAAAATTAAGTGAAATATTGAATTTTCAAATTCAGTAAGCTTTCTGTTAATTTGGAGATAACTGTATTGTATTTGAAAATTTCATGGCATCAATTGGAGATTTGATGGTCGCAAATTGAGTTTACTTGCGACGAGTGAGCGGAGCCAGTAAACGGATATTTGTGACCATGTAATTGACAATTGATGCCGTAAAATTTTCAAATACAATACAGTTATCTCCATTCTAATGTAATCATGTGTAGGATAGATGTATATTGCCATATTATTGACAAGATGACATAAGCGGTAATCAGCTAAAATTCTAAAAATATCTTGTGCTATTTCAACCATGGAATTGATACCGTTAAAATTACACCATTAAATCGACAATTGATGCCGAGAAATTTTCAAATACAATACAGTTATTTCATTCTAATGTAGTCATATGTATTGCCACATTATTGACAAGATGACGTAAGTGGTAGTCGGCTAAAATTCTAAAAATATCTCATGATATTTCAACCGTGGAATTGTTACTGTGAAAATTACAGTGTTGTCTAATCTCAAACCAGTGATATTAAACAACTACATTAGAATAATACATATTCCTAATGTATTATCTGTGTTATATAATTCTTTGTATTATCACCAAGTAGTTTCTTTTATGCAATCAAGCGTGTGTTTTTTTACATAAAATATATCTACTAAGTAGACCAGGGTAGATGTTTTTAAGAATGAAAGTGTTTTAAAGCAAATTTTAATTTTGGTATAGATGGCAAAAACAAAAAAACAAAACGAAGAATGACACAAATTTGTAAAAGTCATCAATCTTATGTTGCATGTATATGTTAAAATACTTTAAATGAGTTGTATATTTGTTATAATGTATTTGTTGTTGACAGGGTTAGGTTACTGGTATACAAGGTTTGTTATTGACAGGGTTAGGTTACTGGTATACAAGGTTTGTTATTGACAGGGTTGGGTTACTGGTATAGAAGGTTTGTTATTGACAGGGTTGGGTTACTGGTATACAAGGTTTGTTATTGACAGGGTTGGGTTACTGGTATACAAGGTTTGTTATTGACAGGGTTGGGTTACTGGTATAGAAGGTTTGTTATTGACAGGGTTGGGTTACTGGTATACAAGGTTTGTTATTGACAGGGTTGGGTTACTGGTATACAAGGTTTGTTATTGACAGGGTTGGGTTACTGGTATACAAGGTTTGTTATTGACAGGGTTGGGTTACTGGTATACAAGGTTTGTTATTGACAGGGTTGGGTTACTGGTATAGAAGGTTTGTTATTGACAGGGTTGGGTTACTGGTATACAAGGTTTGTTATTGACAGGGTTGGGTTACTGGTATACAAGGTTTGTTATTGACAGGGTTGGGTAACTGGTATACAAGGTTTGTTATTGACAGGGTTGGGTTACTGGTATACAAGGTTTGTTATTGACAGGGTTGGGTTACTGGTATACAAGGTTTGTTATTGACAGGGTTGGGTTACTGGTATACAAGGTTTGTTATTGACAGGGTTGGGTTACTGGTATACAAGGTTTGTTATTGACAGGGTTGGGTTACTGGTATACAAGGTTTGGTATTGACAGGGTTGGGTTACTGGTATACAAGGTTTGTTATTGACAGAGTTGGGTTACTGGTATACAAGGTTTTTTAAGTTTTTGTATGCTTGTTTATATGTTCAGTACAATAACATACTTGTTGACAATTATATGTTAGTTTATATAAACATTTAAGTATTTAGCTCCTTCTAAAAGTAAGGTTGTACATATAATTTAAAATTGTGATATACCTGAGAAATACAAATTTTCAAGAAAATTGTGTTGTTGTTTTTTCATTTCTTTCTTAAAGGGAGAAAAGGAGGTACCTGACATGACATAAGTAATAAAATGAGGTTGTCTACATCTACATCTACATTGTACCTTGTTATCTTACAGACTAAGGGACCAATGATGTTACAGTCAATAAGTAGAGTCAATGGAGCAGAAATGTAGGGGCATTTGACCCACTATCACCTTGTTATCTTACAGACTAAGGGACCAATGATGTTACAGTCAATAAGTAGAGTCAATGGAGCAGAAATGTAGGGGCATTTGATCCACTATCACCTTGTTATCTTACAGACTAAGGGACCAATGATGTTACAGTCAATAAGTAGAGTCAATGGAGCAGAAATTTAGGGGCATTTGATCCACTATCACCTTGTTATCTTACAGACTAAGAGACCAATGATGTTACAGTCAATAAGTAGAGTCAATGGAGCAGAAATTTAGGGACATTTGACCCACTATCACCTTGTTATCTTACAGACTAAGGGACCAATGATGTTACAGTCAATAAGTAGAGTCAATGGAGCAGAAATTTAGGGACATTTGACCCACTATCACCTTGTTATCTTACAGACTAAAGGACCAATGATGTTACAGTCAATAAGTAGAGTCAATGGAGCAGAAATGTAGGGGCATTTGATCCACTATCACCTTGTTATCTTACAGACTAAGGGACCAATGATGTTACAGTCAATAAGTAGAGTCAATGGAGCAGAAATT
This sequence comes from Bathymodiolus septemdierum, assembly GCA_963383655.1. Lineage (NCBI taxonomy): Eukaryota > Metazoa > Mollusca > Bivalvia > Mytilida > Modiolidae > Bathymodiolus > Bathymodiolus septemdierum. The sequence goes on from OY726518.1 coordinate 3,145,000, forward strand.
TAGGGGCATTTGATCCACTATCACCTTGTTATCTTACAGACTAAGAGACCAATGATGTTACAGTCAATAAGTAGAGTCAATGGAGCAGAAATTTAGGGACATTTGACCCACTATCACCTTGTTATCTTACAGACTAAGGGACCAATGATGTTACAGTCAATAAGTAGAGTCAATGGAGCAGAAATTTAGGGACATTTGACCCACTATCACCTTGTTATTTTACAGACTAAGGGACCAATGATGTTACAGTCAATAAGTAGAGTCAATGGAGCAGAAATTTAGGGGCATTTGACCCACTATCACCTTGTTATCTTACAGACTAAGGGACCAATGATGTTAGTCAATAAGTAAAGTCAATGGAGCAGAAATTTAGGGACATTTGACCCACTATCACCTTGTTATCTTACAGACTAACGGACCAATGATGTTACAGTCAATAAGTAGAGTCAATGGAGCAGAAATTTAGGGACATTTGACCCACTTTCACCTTGTTATCTTACAGACTAAGAGACCAATGATGTTAGTCAATAAGTAGAGTCAATGGAGCAGAAATTTAGGGGCATTTGATCCACTATCACCTTATTATCTTACAGACTAAGGGACCAATGATGTTACAGTCAATAAGTAGAGTCAATGGAGCAGAAATTTAGGGGCATTTGATCCACTATCACCTTGTTATCTTACAGACTAAGAGACCAATGATGTTACAGTCAATAAGTAGAGTCAATGGAGCAGAAATTTAGGGACATTTGACCCACTATCACCTTGTTATCTTACAGACTAAGGGACCAATGATGTTACAGTCAATAAGTAGAGTCAATGGAGCAGAAATTTAGGGACATTTGACCCACTATCACCTTGTTATCTTACAGACTAAGGGACCAATGATGTTACAGTCAATAAGTAGAGTCAATGGAGCAGAAATTTAGGGACATTTGACCCACTATCACCTTGTTATCTTACAGACTAAGGGACCAATGATGTTACAGTCAATAAGTAGAGTCAATGGAGCAGAAATTTAGGGACATTTGACCCACTATCACCTTGTTATCTTACAGACTAAGGGACCAATGATGTTACAGTCAATAAGTAGAGTCAATGGAGCAGAAATTTAGGGACATTTGACCCACTATCACCTTGTTATCTTACAGACTAAGGGACCAATGATGTTACAGTCAATAAGTAGAGTCAATGGAGCAGAAATTTAGGGGTATTTGACCCACTATCACCTTATTATCTTACAGACTAAGGGACCAATGATGTTACAGTCAATAAGTAGAGTCAATGGAGCAGAAATTTAGGAAGATTTGACCCACTATCACCTTGTTATCTTACAGACTAAGGGACCAATGATGTTACAGTCAATAAGTAGAGTCAATGGAGCAGAAATGTAGGGGCATTTGATCCACTATCACCTTGTTATCTTACAGACTAAGGGACCAATGATGTTACAGTCAATAAGTAGAGTCAATGGAGCAGAAATTTAGGGACATTTGACCCACTATCACCTTGTTATCTTACAGACTAAGGGACCAATGATGTTACAGTCAATAAGTAGAGTCAATGGAGCAGATATTTAGGGACATTTGACCCACTATCACCTTGTTATCTTACAGACTAAGGGACCAATGATGTTACAGTCAATAAGTAGAGTCAATGGAGCAGAAATTTAGGGGCATTTGACCCACTATCACCTTGTTATCTTACAGACTAAGGGACCAATGATGTTAGTCAATAAGTAGAGTCAATGGAGCAGAAATTTAGGGACATTTGACCCACTATCACCTTGTTATCTTACAGACTAACGGACCAATGATGTTACAGTCAATAAGTAGAGTCAATGGAGCAGAAATTTAGGGACATTTGACCCACTATCACCTTGTTATCTTACAGACTAAGGAACCAATGATGTTACAGTCAATAAGTAGAGTCAATGGAGCAGAAATTTAGGGACATTTGACCCACTTTCACCTTGTTATCTTACAGACTAAGGGACCAATGATGTTAGTCAATAAGTAGAGTCAATGGAGCAGAAATTTAGGGGCATTTGATCCACTATCACCTTATTATCTTACAGACTAAGGGACCAATGATGTTACAGTCAATAAGTAGAGTCAATGGAGCAGAAATTTAGGGACATTTGACCCACTATCACCTTGTTATCTTACAGACTAAGGGACCAATGATGTTACAGTCAATAAGTAGAGTCAATGGAGCAGAAATTTAGGGACATTTGACCCACTATCACCTTGTTATCTTACAGACTAAGGGACCAATGATGTTACAGTCAATAAGTAGAGTCAATGGAGCAGAAATTTAGGGACATTTGACCCACTATCACCTTGTTATCTTACAGACTAAGGGACCAATGATGTTACAGTCAATAAGTAGAGTCAATGGAGCAGAAATTTAGGGGCATTTGACCCACTATCACCTTATTATCTTACAGACTAAGGGACCAATGATGTTACAGTCAATAAGTAGAGTCAATGGAGCAGAAATTTAGGAACATTTGACCCACTATCACCTTGTTATCTTACAGACTAAGGGACCAATGATGTTACAGTCAATAAGTAGAGTCAATGGAGCAGAAATGTAGGGGCATTTGATCCACTATCACCTTGTTATCTTACAGACTAAGGGACCAATGATGTTACAGTCAATAAGTAGAGTCAATGGAGCAGAAATTTAGGGACATTTGACCCACTATCACCTTGTTATCTTACAGACTAAGGGACCAATGATGTTACAGTCAATAAGTAGAGTCAATGGAGCAGATATTTAGGGACATTTGACCCACTATCACCTTGTTATCTTACAGACTAAGGGACCAATGATGTTACAGTCAATAAGTAGAGTCAATGGAGCAGAAATTTAGGGGCATTTGACCCACTATCACCTTGTTATCTTACAGACTAAGGGACCAATGATGTTAGTCAATAAGTAGTCAATGGAACAGAAATTTAGGGACATTTGACCCACTATCACCTTGTTATCTTACAGACTAACGGACCAATGATGTTACAGTCAATAAGTAGAGTCAATGGAGCAGAAATTTAGGGACATTTGACCCACTATCACCTTGTTATCTTACAGACTAAGGAACCAATGATGTTACAGTCAATAAGTAGAGTCAATGGAGCAGAAATTTAGGGACATTTGACCCACTTTCACCTTGTTATCTTACAGACTAAGGGACCAATGATGTTAGTCAATAAGTAGAGTCAATGGAGCAGAAATTTAGGGGCATTTGATCCACTATCACCTTATTATCTTACAGACTAAGGGACCAATGATGTTACAGTCAATAAGTAGAGTCAATGGAGCAGAAATTTAGGGACATTTGACCCACTATCACCTTGTTATCTTACAGACTAAGGGACCAATGATGTTACAGTCAATAAGTAGAGTCAATGGAGCAGAAATTTAGGGACATTTGACCCACTATCACCTTGTTATCTTACAGACTAAGGGACCAATGATGTTACAGTCAATAAGTAGAGTCAATGGAGCAGAAATTTAGGGACATTTGACCCACTATCACCTTGTTATCTTACAGACTAAGGGACCAATGATGTTACAGTCAATAAGTAGAGTCAATGGAGCAGAAATTTAGGGACATTTGACCCACTATCACCTTGTTATCTTACAGACTAAGGGACCAATGATGTTACAGTCAATAAGTAGAGTCAATGGAGCAGAAATGTAGGGGCATTTGATCCACTATCACCTTGTTATCTTACAGACTAAGGGACCAATGATGTTACAGTCAATAAGTAGAGTCAATGGAGCAGAAATTTAGGGGCATTTGATCCACTATCACCTTGTTATCTTACAGACTAAGAGACCAATGATGTTACAGTCAATAAGTAGAGTCAATGGAGCAGAAATTTAGGGACATTTGACCCACTATCACCTTGTTATCTTACAGACTAAGGGACCAATGATGTTACAGTCAATAAGTAGAGTCAATGGAGCAGAAATTTAGGGACATTTGACCCACTATCACCTTGTTATTTTACAGACTAAGGGACCAATGATGTTACAGTCAATAAGTAGAGTCAATGGAGCAGAAATTTAGGGGCATTTTACCCACTATCACCTTGTTATCTTACAGACTAAGGGACCAATGATGTTAGTCAATAAGTAGAGTCAATGGAGCAGAAATTTAGGGACATTTGACCCACTATCACCTTGTTATCTTACAGACTAACGGACCAATGATGTTACAGTCAATAAGTAGAGTCAATGGAGCAGAAATTTAGGGACATTTGACCCACTTTCACCTTGTTATCTTACAGACTAAGAGACCAATGATGTTAGTCAATAAGTAGAGTCAATGGAGCAGAAATTTAGGGGCATTTGATCCACTATCACCTTATTATCTTACAGACTAAGGGACCAATGATGTTACAGTCAATAAGTAGAGTCAATGGAGCAGAAATTTAGGGACATTTGACCCACTATCACCTTGTTATCTTACAGACTAAGGGACCAATGATGTTACAGTCAATAAGTAGAGTCAATGGAACAGAAATTTAGGGACATTTGACCCACTATCACCTTGTTATCTTACAGACTAAGGGACCAATGATGTTACAGTCAATAAGTAGAGTCAATGGAGCAGAAATTTAGGGACATTTGACCCACTATCACCTTGTTATCTTACAGACTAAGGGACCAATGATGTTACAATCAATAAGTAGAGTCAATGGAGCAGAAATTTAGGGACATTTGACCCACTATCACCTTGTTATCTTACAGACTAAGGGACCAATGATGTTACAGTCAATAAGTAGAGTCAATGGAGCAGAAATTTAGGGGCATTTGACCCACTATCACCTTATTATCTTACAGACTAAGGGACCAATGATGTTAGTCAATAAGTAGTCAATGGAACAGAAATTTAGGGACATTTGACCCACTATCACCTTGTTATCTTACAGACTAACGGACCAATGATGTTACAGTCAATAAGTAGAGTCAATGGAGCAGAAATTTAGGGACATTTGACCCACTATCACCTTGTTATCTTACAGACTAAGGAACCAATGATGTTACAGTCAATAAGTAGAGTCAATGGAGCAGAAATTTAGGGACATTTGACCCACTTTCACCTTGTTATCTTACAGACTAAGGGACCAATGATGTTAGTCAATAAGTAGAGTCAATGGAGCAGAAATTTAGGGGCATTTGATCCACTATCACCTTATTATCTTACAGACTAAGGGACCAATGATGTTACAGTCAATAAGTAGAGTCAATGGAGCAGAAATTTAGGGACATTTGACCCACTATCACCTTGTTATCTTACAGACTAAGGGACCAATGATGTTACAGTCAATAAGTAGAGTCAATGGAGCAGAAATTTAGGGACATTTGACCCACTATCACCTTGTTATCTTACAGACTAAGGGACCAATGATGTTACAGTCAATAAGTAGAGTCAATGGAGCAGAAATTTAGGGACATTTGACCCACTATCACCTTGTTATCTTACAGACTAAGGGACCAATGATGTTACAGTCAATAAGTAGAGTCAATGGAGCAGAAATTTAGGGACATTTGACCCACTATCACCTTGTTATCTTACAGACTAAGGGACCAATGATGTTACAGTCAATAAGTAGAGTCAATGGAGCAGAAATTTAGGGGTATTTGACCCACTATCACCTTATTATCTTACAGACTAAGGGACCAATGATGTTACAGTCAATAAGTAGAGTCAATGGAGCAGAAATTTAGGAAGATTTGACCCACTATCACCTTGTTATCTTACAGACTAAGGGACCAATGATGTTACAGTCAATAAGTAGAGTCAATGGAGCAGAAATGTAGGGGCATTTGATCCACTATCACCTTGTTATCTTACAGACTAAGGGACCAATGATGTTACAGTCAATAAGTAGAGTCAATGGAGCAGAAATTTAGGGACATTTGACCCACTATCACCTTGTTATCTTACAGACTAAGGGACCAATGATGTTACAGTCAATAAGTAGAGTCAATGGAGCAGATATTTAGGGACATTTGACCCACTATCACCTTGTTATCTTACAGACTAAGGGACCAATGATGTTACAGTCAATAAGTAGAGTCAATGGAGCAGAAATTTAGGGGCATTTGACCCACTATCACCTTGTTATCTTACAGACTAAGGGACCAATGATGTTAGTCAATAAGTAGAGTCAATGGAGCAGAAATTTAGGGACATTTGACCCACTATCACCTTGTTATCTTACAGACTAACGGACCAATGATGTTACAGTCAATAAGTAGAGTCAATGGAGCAGAAATTTAGGGACATTTGACCCACTATCACCTTGTTATCTTACAGACTAAGGAACCAATGATGTTACAGTCAATAAGTAGAGTCAATGGAGCAGAAATTTAGGGACATTTGACCCACTTTCACCTTGTTATCTTACAGACTAAGGGACCAATGATGTTAGTCAATAAGTAGAGTCAATGGAGCAGAAATTTAGGGGCATTTGATCCACTATCACCTTATTATCTTACAGACTAAGGGACCAATGATGTTACAGTCAATAAGTAGAGTCAATGGAGCAGAAATTTAGGGACATTTGACCCACTTTCACCTTGTTATCTTACAGACTAAGGGACCAATGATGTTAGTCAATAAGTAGAGTCAATGGAGCAGAAATTTAGGGACATTTGACCCACTATCACCTTGTTATCTTACAGACTAAGGGACCAATGATGTTACAGTCAATAAGTAGAGTCAATGGAACAGAAATTTAGGGACATTTGACCCACTATCACCTTGTTATCTTACAGACTAAGGGACCAATGATGTTACAGTCAATAAGTAGAGTCAATGGAGCAGAAATTTAGGGACATTTGACCCACTATCACCTTGTTATCTTACAGACTAAGGGACCAATGATGTTACAATCAATAAGTAGAGTCAATGGAGCAGAAATTTAGGGACATTTGACCCACTATCACCTTGTTATCTTACAGACTAAGGGACCAATGATGTTACAGTCAATAAGTAGAGTCAATGGAGCAGAAATTTAGGGGCATTTGACCCACTATCACCTTATTATCTTACAGACTAAGGGACCAATGATGTTAGTCAATAAGTAGTCAATGGAACAGAAATTTAGGGACATTTGACCCACTATCACCTTGTTATCTTACAGACTAACGGACCAATGATGTTACAGTCAATAAGTAGAGTCAATGGAGCAGAAATTTAGGGACATTTGACCCACTATCACCTTGTTATCTTACAGACTAAGGAACCAATGATGTTACAGTCAATAAGTAGAGTCAATGGAGCAGAAATTTAGGGACATTTGACCCACTTTCACCTTGTTATCTTACAGACTAAGGGACCAATGATGTTAGTCAATAAGTAGAGTCAATGGAGCAGAAATTTAGGGGCATTTGATCCACTATCACCTTATTATCTTACAGACTAAGGGACCAATGATGTTACAGTCAATAAGTAGAGTCAATGGAGCAGAAATTTAGGGACATTTGACCCACTATCACCTTGTTATCTTACAGACTAAGGGACCAATGATGTTACAGTCAATAAGTAGAGTCAATGGAGCAGAAATTTAGGGACATTTGACCCACTATCACCTTGTTATCTTACAGACTAAGGGACCAATGATGTTACAGTCAATAAGTAGAGTCAATGGAGCAGAAATTTAGGGACATTTGACCCACTATCACCTTGTTATCTTACAGACTAAGGGACCAATGATGTTACAGTCAATAAGTAGAGTCAATGGAGCAGAAATTTAGGGACATTTGACCCACTATCACCTTGTTATCTTACAGACTAAGGGACCAATGATGTTACAGTCAATAAGTAGAGTCAATGGAGCAGAAATTTAGGGGTATTTGACCCACTATCACCTTATTATCTTACAGACTAAGGGACCAATGATGTTACAGTCAATAAGTAGAGTCAATGGAGCAGAAATTTAGGAAGATTTGACCCACTATCACCTTGTTATCTTACAGACTAAGGGACCAATGATGTTACAGTCAATAAGTAGAGTCAATGGAGCAGAAATGTAGGGGCATTTGATCCACTATCACCTTGTTATCTTACAGACTAAGGGACCAATGATGTTACAGTCAATAAGTAGAGTCAATGGAGCAGAAATTTAGGGACATTTGACCCACTATCACCTTGTTATCTTACAGACTAAGGGACCAATGATGTTACAGTCAATAAGTAGAGTCAATGGAGCAGATATTTAGGGACATTTGACCCACTATCACCTTGTTATCTTACAGACTAAGGGACCAATGATGTTACAGTCAATAAGTAGAGTCAATGGAGCAGAAATTTAGGGGCATTTGACCCACTATCACCTTGTTATCTTACAGACTAAGGGACCAATGATGTTAGTCAATAAGTAGAGTCAATGGAGCAGAAATTTAGGGACATTTGACCCACTATCACCTTGTTATCTTACAGACTAACGGACCAATGATGTTACAGTCAATAAGTAGAGTCAATGGAGCAGAAATTTAGGGACATTTGACCCACTATCACCTTGTTATCTTACAGACTAAGGAACCAATGATGTTACAGTCAATAAGTAGAGTCAATGGAGCAGAAATTTAGGGACATTTGACCCACTTTCACCTTGTTATCTTACAGACTAAGGGACCAATGATGTTAGTCAATAAGTAGAGTCAATGGAGCAGAAATTTAGGGGCATTTGATCCACTATCACCTTATTATCTTACAGACTAAGGGACCAATGATGTTACAGTCAATAAGTAGAGTCAATGGAGCAGAAATTTAGGGACATTTGACCCACTTTCACCTTGTTATCTTACAGACTAAGGGACCAATGATGTTACAGTCAATAAGTAGAGTCAATGGAGCAGAAATTTAGGGACATTTGACCCACTATCACCTTGTTATCTTACAGACTAAGGGACCAATGATGTTACAGTCAATAAGTAGAGTCAATGGAGCAGAAATTTAGGGACATTTGACCCACTATCACCTTGTTATCTTACAGACTAAGGGACCAATGATGTTACAGTCAATAAGTAGAGTCAATGGAGCAGAAATTTAGGGGCATTTGACCCACTATCACCTTATTATCTTACAGACTAAGGGACCAATGATGTTACAGTCAATAAGTAGAGTCAATGGAGCAGAAATTTAGGAACATTTGACCCACTATCACCTTGTTATCTTACAGACTAAGGGACCAATGATGTTACAGTCAATAAGTAGAGTCAATGGAGCAGAAATGTAGGGGCATTTGATCCACTATCACCTTGTTATCTTACAGACTAAGGGACCAATGATGTTACAGTCAATAAGTAGAGTCAATGGAGCAGAAATTTAGGGACATTTGACCCACTATCACCTTGTTATCTTACAGACTAAGGGACCAATGATGTTACAGTCAATAAGTAGAGTCAATGGAGCAGATATTTAGGGACATTTGACCCACTATCACCTTGTTATCTTACAGACTAAGGGACCAATGATGTTACAGTCAATAAGTAGAGTCAATGGAGCAGAAATTTAGGGGCATTTGACCCACTATCACCTTGTTATCTTACAGACTAAGGGACCAATGATGTTAGTCAATAAGTAGTCAATGGAACAGAAATTTAGGGACATTTGACCCACTATCACCTTGTTATCTTACAGACTAACGGACCAATGATGTTACAGTCAATAAGTAGAGTCAATGGAGCAGAAATTTAGGGACATTTGACCCACTATCACCTTGTTATCTTACAGACTAAGGAACCAATGATGTTACAGTCAATAAGTAGAGTCAATGGAGCAGAAATTTAGGGACATTTGACCCACTTTCACCTTGTTATCTTACAGACTAAGGGACCAATGATGTTAGTCAATAAGTAGAGTCAATGGAGCAGAAATTTAGGGGCATTTGATCCACTATCACCTTATTATCTTACAGACTAAGGGACCAATGATGTTACAGTCAATAAGTAGAGTCAATGGAGCAGAAATTTAGGGACATTTGACCCACTATCACCTTGTTATCTTACAGACTAAGGGACCAATGATGTTACAGTCAATAAGTAGAGTCAATGGAGCAGAAATTTAGGGACATTTGACCCACTATCACCTTGTTATCTTACAGACTAAGGGACCAATGATGTTACAGTCAATAAGTAGAGTCAATGGAGCAGAAATTTAGGGACATTTGACCCACTATCACCTTGTTATCTTACAGACTAAGGGACCAATGATGTTACAGTCAATAAGTAGAGTCAATGGAGCAGAAATTTAGGGACATTTGACCCACTATCACCTTGTTATCTTACAGACTAAGGGACCAATGATGTTACAGTCAATAAGTAGAGTCAATGGAGCAGAAATGTAGGGGCATTTGATCCACTATCACCTTGTTATCTTACAGACTAAGGGACCAATGATGTTACAGTCAATAAGTAGAGTCAATGGAGCAGAAATTTAGGGGCATTTGATCCACTATCACCTTGTTATCTTACAGACTAAGAGACCAATGATGTTACAGTCAATAAGTAGAGTCAATGGAGCAGAAATTTAGGGACATTTGACCCACTATCACCTTGTTATCTTACAGACTAAGGGACCAATGATGTTACAGTCAATAAGTAGAGTCAATGGAGCAGAAATTTAGGGACATTTGACCCACTATCACCTTGTTATTTTACAGACTAAGGGACCAATGATGTTACAGTCAATAAGTAGAGTCAATGGAGCAGAAATTTAGGGACATTTGACCCACTATCACCTTGTTATCTTACAGACTAACGGACCAATGATGTTACAGTCAATAAGTAGAGTCAATGGAGCAGAAATTTAGGGACATTTGACCCACTTTCACCTTGTTATCTTACAGACTAAGAGACCAATGATGTTAGTCAATAAGTAGAGTCAATGGAGCAGAAATTTAGGGGCATTTGATCCACTATCACCTTATTATCTTACAGACTAAGGGACCAATGATGTTACAGTCAATAAGTAGAGTCAATGGAGCAGAAATTTAGGGACATTTGACCCACTATCACCTTGTTATCTTACAGACTAAGGGACCAATGATGTTACAGTCAATAAGTAGAGTCAATGGAACAGAAATTTAGGGACATTTGACCCACTATCACCTTGTTATCTTACAGACTAAGGGACCAATGATGTTACAGTCAATAAGTAGAGTCAATGGAGCAGAAATTTAGGGACATTTGACCCACTATCACCTTGTTATCTTACAGACTAAGGGACCAATGATGTTACAATCAATAAGTAGAGTCAATGGAGCAGAAATTTAGGGACATTTGACCCACTATCACCTTGTTATCTTACAGACTAAGGGACCAATGATGTTACAGTCAATAAGTAGAGTCAATGGAGCAGAAATTTAGGGGCATTTGACCCACTATCACCTTATTATCTTACAGACTAAGGGACCAATGATGTTACAGTCAATAAGTAGAGTCAATGGAGCAGAAATTTAGGAACATTTGACCCACTATCACCTTGTTATCTTACAGACTAAGGGACCAATGATGTTACAGTCAATAAGTAGAGTCAATGGAGCAGAAATTTAGGGACATTTGACCCACTATCACCTTGTTATTTTACAGACTAAGGGACCAATGATGTTACAGTCAATAAGTAGAGTCAATGGAGCAGAAATTTAGGGGCATTTGACCCACTATCACCTTGTTATCTTACAGACTAAGGGACCAATGATGTTAGTCAATAAGTAGAGTCAATGGAGCAGAAATTTAGGGACATTTGACCCACTATCACCTTGTTATCTTACAGACTAACGGACCAATGATGTTACAGTCAATAAGTAGAGTCAATGGAGCAGAAATTTAGGGACATTTGACCCACTATCACCTTGTTATCTTACAGACTAAGGAACCAATGATGTTACAGTCAATAAGTAGAGTCAATGGAGCAGAAATTTAGGGACATTTGACCCACTTTCACCTTGTTATCTTACAGACTAAGGGACCAATGATGTTAGTCAATAAGTAGAGTCAATGGAGCAGAAATTTAGGGGCATTTGATCCACTATCACCTTATTATCTTACAGACTAAGGGACCAATGATGTTACAGTCAATAAGTAGAGTCAATGGAACAGAAATTTAGGGACATTTGACCCACTATCACCTTGTTATCTTACAGACTAAGGGACCAATGATGTTACAGTCAATAAGTAGAGTCAATGGAGCAGAAATTTAGGGACATTTGACCCACTATCACCTTGTTATCTTACAGACTAAGGGACCAATGATGTTACAATCAATAAGTAGAGTCAATGGAGCAGAAATTTAGGGACATTTGACCCACTATCACCTTGTTATCTTACAGACTAAGGGACCAATGATGTTACAGTCAATAAGTAGAGTCAATGGAGCAGAAATTTAGGGGCATTTGACCCACTATCACCTTATTATCTTACAGACTAAGGGACCAATGATGTTACAGTCAATAAGTAGAGTCAATGGAGCAGAAATTTAGGAACATTTGACCCACTATCACCTTGTTATCTTACAGACTAAGGGACCAATGATGTTACAGTCAATAAGTAGAGTCAATGGAGCAGAAATTTAGGGACATTTGACCCACTATCACCTTGTTATTTTACAGACTAAGGGACCAATGATGTTACAGTCAATAAGTAGAGTCAATGGAGCAGAAATTTAGGGGCATTTGACCCACTATCACCTTGTTATCTTACAGACTAAGGGACCAATGATGTTAGTCAATAAGTAGAGTCAATGGAGCAGAAATTTAGGGACATTTGACCCACTATCACCTTGTTATCTTACAGACTAACGGACCAATGATGTTACAGTCAATAAGTAGAGTCAATGGAGCAGAAATTTAGGGACATTTGACCCACTATCACCTTGTTATCTTACAGACTAAGGAACCAATGATGTTACAGTCAATAAGTAGAGTCAATGGAGCAGAAATTTAGGGACATTTGACCCACTTTCACCTTGTTATCTTACAGACTAAGGGACCAATGATGTTAGTCAATAAGTAGAGTCAATGGAGCAGAAATTTAGGGGCATTTGATCCACTATCACCTTATTATCTTACAGACTAAGGGACCAATGATGTTACAGTCAATAAGTAGAGTCAATGGAGCAGAAATTTAGGGACATTTGACCCACTATCACCTTGTTATCTTACAGACTAAGGGACCAATGATGTTACAGTCAATAAGTAGAGTCAATGGAGCAGAAATTTAGGGACATTTGACCCACTATCACCTTGTTATCTTACAGACTAAGGGACCAATGATGTTACAGTCAATAAGTAGAGTCAATGGAGCAGAAATTTAGGGACATTTGACCCACTATCACCTTGTTATCTTACAGACTAAGGGACCAATGATGTTACAGTCAATAAGTAGAGTCAATGGAGCAGAAATTTAGGGGCATTTGACCCACTATCACCTTATTATCTTACAGACTAAGGGACCAATGATGTTACAGTCAATAAGTAGAGTCAATGGAGCAGAAATTTAGGAACATTTGACCCACTATCACCTTGTTATCTTACAGACTAAGGGACCAATGATGTTACAGTCAATAAGTAGAGTCAATGGAGCAGAAATGTAGGGGCATTTGATCCACTATCACCTTGTTATCTTACAGACTAAGGGACCAATGATGTTACAGTCAATAAGTAGAGTCAATGGAGCAGAAATTTAGGGACATTTGACCCACTATCACCTTGTTATCTTACAGACTAAGGGACCAATGATGTTACAGTCAATAAGTAGAGTCAATGGAGCAGATATTTAGGGACATTTGACCCACTATCACCTTGTTATCTTACAGACTAAGGGACCAATGATGTTACAGTCAATAAGTAGAGTCAATGGAGCAGAAATTTAGGGGCATTTGACCCACTATCACCTTGTTATCTTACAGACTAAGGGACCAATGATGTTAGTCAATAAGTAGTCAATGGAACAGAAATTTAGGGACATTTGACCCACTATCACCTTGTTATCTTACAGACTAACGGACCAATGATGTTACAGTCAATAAGTAGAGTCAATGGAGCAGAAATTTAGGGACATTTGACCCACTATCACCTTGTTATCTTACAGACTAAGGAACCAATGATGTTACAGTCAATAAGTAGAGTCAATGGAGCAGAAATTTAGGGACATTTGACCCACTTTCACCTTGTTATCTTACAGACTAAGGGACCAATGATGTTAGTCAATAAGTAGAGTCAATGGAGCAGAAATTTAGGGGCATTTGATCCACTATCACCTTATTATCTTACAGACTAAGGGACCAATGATGTTACAGTCAATAAGTAGAGTCAATGGAGCAGAAATTTAGGGACATTTGACCCACTATCACCTTGTTATCTTACAGACTAAGGGACCAATGATGTTACAGTCAATAAGTAGAGTCAATGGAGCAGAAATTTAGGGACATTTGACCCACTATCACCTTGTTATCTTACAGACTAAGGGACCAATGATGTTACAGTCAATAAGTAGAGTCAATGGAGCAGAAATTTAGGGACATTTGACCCACTATCACCTTGTTATCTTACAGACTAAGGGACCAATGATGTTACAGTCAATAAGTAGAGTCAATGGAGCAGAAATTTAGGGACATTTGACCCACTATCACCTTGTTATCTTACAGACTAAGGGACCAATGATGTTACAGTCAATAAGTAGAGTCAATGGAGCAGAAATGTAGGGGCATTTGATCCACTATCACCTTGTTATCTTACAGACTAAGGGACCAATGATGTTACAGTCAATAAGTAGAGTCAATGGAGCAGAAATTTAGGGGCATTTGATCCACTATCACCTTGTTATCTTACAGACTAAGAGACCAATGATGTTACAGTCAATAAGTAGAGTCAATGGAGCAGAAATTTAGGGACATTTGACCCACTATCACCTTGTTATCTTACAGACTAAGGGACCAATGATGTTACAGTCAATAAGTAGAGTCAATGGAGCAGAAATTTAGGGACATTTGACCCACTATCACCTTGTTATTTTACAGACTAAGGGACCAATGATGTTACAGTCAATAAGTAGAGTCAATGGAGCAGAAATTTAGGGGCATTTGACCCACTATCACCTTGTTATCTTACAGACTAAGGGACCAATGATGTTAGTCAATAAGTAGAGTCAATGGAGCAGAAATTTAGGGACATTTGACCCACTATCACCTTGTTATCTTACAGACTAACGGACCAATGATGTTACAGTCAATAAGTAGAGTCAATGGAGCAGAAATTTAGGGACATTTGACCCACTTTCACCTTGTTATCTTACAGACTAAGAGACCAATGATGTTAGTCAATAAGTAGAGTCAATGGAGCAGAAATTTAGGGGCATTTGATCCACTATCACCTTATTATCTTACAGACTAAGGGACCAATGATGTTACAGTCAATAAGTAGAGTCAATGGAGCAGAAATTTAGGGACATTTGACCCACTATCACCTTGTTATCTTACAGACTAAGGGACCAATGATGTTACAGTCAATAAGTAGAGTCAATGGAACAGAAATTTAGGGACATTTGACCCACTATCACCTTGTTATCTTACAGACTAAGGGACCAATGATGTTACAGTCAATAAGTAGAGTCAATGGAGCAGAAATTTAGGGACATTTGACCCACTATCACCTTGTTATCTTACAGACTAAGGGACCAATGATGTTACAATCAATAAGTAGAGTCAATGGAGCAGAAATTTAGGGACATTTGACCCACTATCACCTTGTTATCTTACAGACTAAGGGACCAATGATGTTACAGTCAATAAGTAGAGTCAATGGAGCAGAAATTTAGGGGCATTTGACCCACTATCACCTTATTATCTTACAGACTAAGGGACCAATGATGTTACAGTCAATAAGTAGAGTCAATGGAGCAGAAATTTAGGAACATTTGACCCACTATCACCTTGTTATCTTACAGACTAAGGGACCAATGATGTTACAGTCAATAAGTAGAGTCAATGGAGCAGAAATGTAGGGGCATTTGATCCACTATCACCTTGTTATCTTACAGACTAAGGGACCAATGATGTTACAGTCAATAAGTAGAGTCAATGGAGCAGAAATTTAGGGACATTTGACCCACTATCACCTTGTTATCTTACAGACTAAGGGACCAATGATGTTACAGTCAATAAGTAGAGTCAATGGAGCAGATATTTAGGGACATTTGACCCACTATCACCTTGTTATCTTACAGACTAAGGGACCAATGATGTTACAGTCAATAAGTAGAGTCAATAGAGCAGAAATTTAGGGGCATTTGACCCACTATCACCTTGTTATCTTACAGACTAAGGGACCAATGATGTTAGTCAATAAGTAGAGTCAATGGAGCAGAAATTTAGGGACATTTGACCCACTATCACCTTGTTATCTTACAGACTAACGGACCAATGATGTTACAGTCAATAAGTAGAGTCAATGGAGCAGAAATTTAGGGACATTTGACCCACTATCACCTTGTTATCTTACAGACTAAGGAACCAATGATGTTACAGTCAATAAGTAGAGTCAATGGAGCAGAAATTTAGGGACATTTGACCCACTTTCACCTTGTTATCTTACAGACTAAGGGACCAATGATGTTAGTCAATAAGTAGAGTCAATGGAGCAGAAATTTAGGGGCATTTGATCCACTATCACCTTATTATCTTACAGACTAAGGGACCAATGATGTTACAGTCAATAAGTAGAGTCAATGGAGCAGAAATTTAGGGACATTTGACCCTCTATCACCTTGTTATCTTACAGACTAAGGGACCAATGATGTTACAGTCAATAAGTAGAGTCAATGGAGCAGAAATTTAGGGACATTTGACCCACTATCACCTTGTTATCTTACAGACTAAGGGACCAATGATGTTACAGTCAATAAGTAGAGTCAATGGAGCAGAAATTTAGGGACATTTGACCCACTATCACCTTGCTATCTTACAGACTAAGGGACCAATGATGTTACAGTCAATAAGTAGTGTCAATGGAGCAGAAATTTAGGGACATTTGACCCACTATCACCTTATTATCTTACAGACTAAGGGACCAATGATGTTACAGTCAATAAGTAGAGTCAATGGAGCAGAAATTTAGGAACATTTGACCCACTATCACCTTGTTATCTTACAGACTAAGGGACCAATGATGTTACAGTCAATAAGTAGAGTCAATGGAGCAGAAATGTAGGGGCATTTGATCCACTATCACCTTGTTATCTGACAGACTAAGGGACGAATGATGTTACAGTCAATAAGTAGAGTCAATGGAGCAGAAATTTAGGGGCATTTGATCCACTATCACCTTGTTATCTTACAGACTAAGGGACCAATGATGTTACAGTCAATAAGTAGAGTCAATGGAGCAGAAATTTAGGGACATTTGACCCACTATCACCTTGTTATCTTACAGACTAAGGGACCAATGATGTTACAGTCAATAAGTAGTCAATGGAGCAGAAATTTAGGGACATTTGACCCACTATCACCTTGTTATCTTACAGACTAAGGGACCAATGATGTTACAGTCAATAAGTAGAGTCAATGGAGCAGAAATTTAGGAACATTTGACCCACTATCACCTTGTTATCTTACAGACTAAGGGACCAATGATGTTACAGTCAATAAGTAGAGTCAATGGAGCAGAAATGTAGGGGCATTTGATCCACTATCACCTTGTTATCTTACAGACTAAGGGACCAATGATGTTACAGTCAATAAGTAGAGTCAATGGAGCAGAAATTTAGGGACATTTGACCCACTATCACCTTGTTATCTTACAGACTAAGGGACCAATGATGTTACAGTCAATAAGTAGAGTCAATGGAGCAGATATTTAGGGACATTTGACCCACTATCACCTTGTTATCTTACAGACTAAGGGACCAATGATGTTACAGTCAATAAGTAGAGTCAATGGAGCAGAAATTTAGGGGCATTTGACCCACTATCACCTTGTTATCTTACAGACTAAGGGACCAATCATGTTAGTCAATAAGTAGTCAATGGAACAGAAATTTAGGGACATTTGACCCACTATCACCTTGTTATCTTACAGACTAACGGACCAATGATGTTACAGTCAATAAGTAGAGTCAATGGAGCAGAAATTTAGGGACATTTGACCCACTATCACCTTGTTATCTTACAGACTAAGGAACCAATGATGTTACAGTCAATAAGTAGAGTCAATGGAGCAGAAATTTAGGGACATTTGACCCACTTTCACCTTGTTATCTTACAGACTAAGGGACCAATGATGTTAGTCAATAAGTAGAGTCAATGGAGCAGAAATTTAGGGGCATTTGATCCACTATCACCTTATTATCTTACAGACTAAGGGACCAATGATGTTACAGTCAATAAGTAGAGTCAATGGAGCAGAAATTTAGGGACATTTGACCCACTATCACCTTGTTATCTTACAGACTAAGGGACCAATGATGTTACAGTCAATAAGTAGAGTCAATGGAGCAGAAATTTAGGGACATTTGACCCACTATCACCTTGTTATCTTACAGACTAAGGGACCAATGATGTTACAGTCAATAAGTAGAGTCAATGGAGCAGAAATTTAGGGACATTTGACCCACTATCACCTTGTTATCTTACAGACTAAGGGACCAATGATGTTACAGTCAATAAGTAGAGTCAATGGAGCAGAAATTTAGGGACATTTGACCCACTATCACCTTGTTATCTTACAGACTAAGGAACCAATGATGTTACAGTCAATAAGTAGAGTCAATGGAGCAGAAATGTAGGGGCATTTGATCCACTATCACCTTGTTATCTTACAGACTAAGGGACCAATGATGTTACAGTCAATAAGTAGAGTCAATGGAGCAGAAATTTAGGGGCATTTGATCCACTATCACCTTGTTATCTTACAGACTAAGAGACCAATGATGTTACAGTCAATAAGTAGAGTCAATGGAGCAGAAATTTAGGGACATTTGACCCACTATCACCTTGTTATCTTACAGACTAAGGGACCAATGATGTTACAGTCAATAAGTAGAGTCAATGGAGCAGAAATTTAGGGACATTTGACCCACTATCACCTTGTTATTTTACAGACTAAGGGACCAATGATGTTACAGTCAATAAGTAGAGTCAATGGAGCAGAAATTTAGGGGCATTTGACCCACTATCACCTTGTTATCTTACAGACTAAGGGACCAATGATGTTAGTCAATAAGTAGAGTCAATGGAGCAGAAATTTAGGGACATTTGACCCACTATCACCTTGTTATCTTACAGACTAACGGACCAATGATGTTACAGTCAATAAGTAGAGTCAATGGAGCAGAAATTTAGGGACATTTGACCCACTTTCACCTTGTTATCTTACAGACTAAGAGACCAATGATGTTAGTCAATAAGTAGAGTCAATGGAGCAGAAATTTAGGGGCATTTGATCCACTATCACCTTATTATCTTACAGACTAAGGGACCAATGATTTTACAGTCAATAAGTAGAGTCAATGGAGCAGAAATTTAGGGACATTTGACCCACTATCACCTTGTTATCTTACAGACTAAGGGACCAATGATGTTACAGTCAATAAGTAGAGTCAATGGAACAGAAATTTAGGGACATTTGACCCACTATCACCTTGTTATCTTACAGACTAAGGGACCAATGATGTTACAGTCAATAAGTAGAGTCAATGGAGCAGAAATTTAGGGACATTTGACCCACTATCACCTTGTTATCTTACAGACTAAGGGACCAATGATGTTACAATCAATAAGTAGAGTCAATGGAGCAGAAATTTAGGGACATTTGACCCACTATCACCTTGTTATCTTACAGACTAAGGGACCAATGATGTTACAGTCAATAAGTAGAGTCAATGGAGCAGAAATTTAGGGGCATTTGACCCACTATCACCTTATTATCTTACAGACTAAGGGACCAATGATGTTACAGTCAATAAGTAGAGTCAATGGAGCAGAAATTTAGGAACATTTGACCCACTATCACCTTGTTATCTTACAGACTAAGGGACCAATGATGTTACAGTCAATAAGTAGAGTCAATGGAGCAGAAATGTAGGGGCATTTGATCCACTATCACCTTGTTATCTTACAGACTAAGGGACCAATGATGTTACAGTCAATAAGTAGAGTCAATGGAGCAGAAATTTAGGGACATTTGACCCACTATCACCTTGTTATCTTACAGACTAAGGGACCAATGATGTTACAGTCAATAAGTAGAGTCAATGGAGCAGATATTTAGGGACATTTGACCCACTATCACCTTGTTATCTTACAGACTAAGGGACCAATGATGTTACAGTCAATAAGTAGAGTCAATGGAGCAGAAATTTAGGGGCATTTGACCCACTATCACCTTGTTATCTTACAGACTAAGGGACCAATGATGTTAGTCAATAAGTAGAGTCAATGGAGCAGAAATTTAGGGACATTTGACCCACTATCACCTTGTTATCTTACAGACTAACGGACCAATGATGTTACAGTCAATAAGTAGAGTCAATGGAGCAGAAATTTAGGGACATTTGACCCACTATCACCTTGTTATCTTACAGACTAAGGAACCAATGATGTTACAGTCAATAAGTAGAGTCAATGGAGCAGAAATTTAGGGACATTTGACCCACTTTCACCTTGTTATCTTACAGACTAAGGGACCAATGATGTTAGTCAATAAGTAGAGTCAATGGAGCAGAAATTTAGGGGCATTTGATCCACTATCACCTTATTATCTTACAGACTAAGGGACCAATGATGTTACAGTCAATAAGTAGAGTCAATGGAGCAGAAATTTAGGGACATTTGACCCACTATCACCTTGTTATCTTACAGACTAAGGGACCAATGATGTTACAGTCAATAAGTAGAGTCAATGGAGCAGAAATTTAGGGACATTTGACCCACTATCACCTTGTTATCTTACAGACTAAGGGACCAATGATGTTACAGTCAATAAGTAGAGTCAATGGAGCAGAAATTTAGGGACATTTGACCCACTATCACCTTGCTATCTTACAGACTAAGGGACCAATGATGTTACAGTCAATAAGTAGTGTCAATGGAGCAGAAATTTAGGGACATTTGACCCACTATCACCTTATTATCTTACAGACTAAGGGACCAATGATGTTACAGTCAATAAGTAGAGTCAATGGAGCAGAAATTTAGGAACATTTGACCCACTATCACCTTGTTATCTTACAGACTAAGGGACCAATGATGTTACAGTCAATAAGTAGAGTCAATGGAGCAGAAATGTAGGGGCATTTGATCCACTATCACCTTGTTATCTGACAGACTAAGGGACGAATGATGTTACAGTCAATAAGTAGAGTCAATGGAGCAGAAATTTAGGGGCATTTGATCCACTATCACCTTGTTATCTTACAGACTAAGGGACCAATGATGTTACAGTCAATAAGTAGAGTCAATGGAGCAGAAATTTAGGGACATTTGACCCACTATCACCTTGTTATCTTACAGACTAAGGGACCAATGATGTTACAGTCAATAAGTAGTCAATGGAGCAGAAATTTAGGGACATTTGACCCACTATCACCTTGTTATCTTACAGACTAAGGGACCAATGATGTTACAGTCAATAAGTAGAGTCAATGGAGCAGAAATTTAGGGGCATTTGACCCACTATCACCTTGTTATCTTACAGGCTAAGGGACCAATGATGTTACAGTCAATAAGTAGAGTCAATGGAGCAGAAATTTAGGGACATTTGACCCACTATCACCTTGTTATCTTACAGACTAAGGAACCAATGATGTTACAGTCAATAAGTAGAGTCAATGGAGCAGAAATTTAGGGGCATTTGACCCACTATCACCTTGTTATCTTACAGACTAAGGGACCAATGATGTTAGTCAATAAGTAGAGTCAATGGAGCAGAAATTTAGGGGCATTTGATCCACTATCACCTTGTTATCTTACAGACTAAGGGACCAATGATGTTACAGTCAATAAGTAGAGTCAATGGAGCAGCAATTTAGGGACATTTGACCCACTATCACCTTGTTATCTTACAGACTAAGGGACCAATGATGTTACAGTCAATAAGTAGAGTCAATGGAGCAGAAATTTAGGGACATTTGACCCACTATCACCTTGTTATCTTACAGACTAAGGGACCAATGATGTTACAGTCAATAAGTAGAGTCAATGGAGCAGAAATTTAGGGACATTTGACCCACTATCACTTTGTTATCTTACAGACTAAGGGACCAATGATGTTACAGTCAATAAGTAGAGTCAATGGAGTAGAAATTTAGGGGCATTTGACCCACTATCACCTTGTTATCTTGCAGACTAAGGGACCAATGATGTTACAGTCAATAAGTAGAGTCAATGGAGCAGAAATTTAGGGACATTTGACCCACTATCACCTTGTTATCTTACAGACTAAGGGACCAATGATGTTACAGTCAATAAATAGAGTCAATGGAGCAGAAATTTAGGGACATTTGACCCACTATCACCTTGTTATCTTACAGACTAAGGGACCAATGATGTTACAGTCAATAAGTAGAGTCAATGGAGCAGAAATTTAGGGGCATTTGACCCACTATCACCTTGTTATCTTACAGACTAAGGAACCAATGATGTTACAGTCAATAAGTAGAGTCAATGGAGCAGAAATTTTGGGACATTTGACCCACTATCACCTTGTTATCTTACAGACTAAGGGACCAATGATGTTACAGTCAATAAGTAGAGTCAATGGAGCAGAAATTTAGGGGCATTTGACCCACTGTCACCTTGTTATCTTACAGACTAAGGGACCAATGATGTTACAGTCAATAAGTAGTCAATGGAGTAGAAATTTAGGGGCATTTGACCCAATATCACCTTGTTATCTTACAGACTAAGGGACCAATGATGTTACAGTCAATAAGTAGTCAATGGAGCAGAAATTTAGGTTGACCCACTGTCACCTTTAATGTTAGCCTTACGATAACTAATGCTGTAAAAACTTACCTTCAACCGGCAAAAAATGGCTTCCAATTATGATGTACATCACCTCCTGTAGTATATATCCTATGCAAGGCAAATTTACAATGCTATGCCCTTCAATTCACTGTTTCTGATTACCCCTTTGATATCTTCAAACTATTCTTCATAAGTAAGAGAACTGCATATGTGGGGTAATGATTAGTGTGCTTGCCTCGAGTATGGTAGATCGTGGATTCGATCCCCGATCGGGCCAAACCAAAGGCTATAAAATTGATATGTGTTGCTTCTCTGCTAAGCACACAGCATTAAGGAGAAAGAGCTAACACTGGTTGGCTCAGAATCAGGATAATGTGTCTACACCCCGACTTGTTTCAGTGAGCTAGCACTATAAAAATCCAACTAAGGGTGTTGATGTAATACAAAACGGACCTCACCATCATTTCTTTGAAAATTAACTTGTTCTCGCCATGATATAGCTGAAAAATTGCTGAGTTGGCGTTAACCAACAATCACTGGTAAGTAAGACACCTATGTTAGACTTTTTGTGTATGGGTATTTAGAACATACGTATCATTGGACCTTCTCCATAATAATTTATGTTGTATATGGGTCCCAGACAGTACAGCAGTATTCAACCTGTGGTCTGGCAAGTGTTTGGTGTGGCCAGTCTGGGAGCACTCCCAGGTCCATTATATTGGTCCCAGACAGTACAGCAGTATTCATCCTTTGGTCTGACAAGTGTTTGGTGTGGCCAGTCTGGGAGCACTCCCAGGTCCATTATATTGGTCCCAGACAGTACAGCAGTATTCAACCTTTGGTCTGACAAGTGTTTGGTGTGGCCAGTCTGGGAGCACTCCCAGGTCCATTATATTGGTCCCAGACAGTACAGCAGTATTCAACCTTTGGTCTGACAAGTGTTTGGTGTGGCTAGTCTGGGAGCACTCCCAGATCCATTATATTGGTCCCAGACAGTACAGCAGTATTCATCCTTTGGTCTGACAAGTGTTTGGTGTGGCTAGTCTGGAAGCACTCCCAGGTCCATTATATTGGTCCCAGACAGTACAGCCGTATTCAACCTTTGGTCTGACAAATGTTTGGTGTGGCCAGTCTGGGAGCACTCCCAGGTCCATTATATTGGTCCCAGACATTACAGCAGTATTCAACCTTTGGTCTGACAAGTGTTTGGTGTGGCTAGTCTGAAAGCACTCCCAGGTCCATTATATTGGTCCCAGACGGTACAGCAGTATTCAACCTTTGGTCTGACAAGTGTTTGGTGTGGCTAGTCTGGGAGCACTCCCAGGTCCATTATATTGGTCCCAGACAGTGCAGCAGTATTCAGCCTTTGGTGTGGCCAGTATAGGAGCACTCCCAGGTCCATTATATTGGTCCCAGACAGTACAGCAGTATTCAACCTGTGATCTGGCAAGTGTTTGGTGTGGCCAGTCTGGGAGCACTCCCAGGTCCATTATATTGGTCCCAGACAGTACAGCAGTATTCAACCTTTGGTCTGACAAGTGTTAGGTGTGGCCAGTCTGGGAGCACTCCCAGGTCCATTATATTGGTCCCAGACAGTACAGCAGTATTCAACCTTTGGTCTGACAAGTGTTTGGTGTGGCTAGTCTGGGAGCACTCCCAGGTCCATTATATTGGTCCCAGACAGTACAGCAGTATTCATCCTTTGGTCTGACAAGTGTTTGATGTGGCTAGTCTGGGAGCACTCCCAGGTCCATTATATTGGTCCCAGACATTACAGCAGTATTCAACCTTTGGTCTGACAAGTGTTTGGTGTGGCTAGTCTGGGAGCACTCCCATGTCCATTATATTGGTTCCAGACAGTACAACAGTATTCAACCTTTGGTGTGTCCAGTCTGGGAGCACTCCCAGGTCCATTATATTGGTCCCAGACAGTACAGCAGTATTCAACCTTTGGTGTGGCCAGTATAGGAGCACTCCCAGGTCCATTATATTGGTCCCAGACAGTATAGCAGTATTCAACCTTTGGTCTGACAAGTGTTTGGTGTGGCCAGTCTGGGAGCACTACCAGGTCCATTATATTGGTCCCAGACAATACAGCAGTATTCAACCTTTGGTGTGGCCAATCTGGGAGCACTCCCAGGTCCATTATATTGGTTCCAGACAGTACAGCAGTATTCAACCTTTGGTCTGACAAGTGTTTGGTGTGACTAGTCTGGGAGTACTCCCAGGTCCATTTTATTGGTCCCAGACAGTACAGCAGTATTCAACCTTTGGTCTGACAAGTGTTTGGTGTGGCCAGTCTGGGAGCACTCCCAGGTCCATTATATTGGTCCCAGACAGTACAGCAGTATTCAACCTTTGGTTTGACAAGTGTTTGGTGTGGCTAGTCTGGGAGCACTCCCAGGTCCATTATATTGGTCCCAGACAGTACAGCATTATTCAACCTTTGGTTTGACAAGTGTTTGGTGTGGCTAGTCTGGGAGCACTCCCGGGTCCATTATATTGGTCCCAGACAGTACAGCAGTATTCAACCTTTGGTGTGTCCAGTCTGGGAGCACTCCCGGGTCCATTATATTGGTCCCAGACAGTACAGCAGTATTCAACCTTTGGTGTGTCCAGTCTGGGAGCACTCCCAGGTCCATTATATTGGTCCCAGACAGTACAGCAGTATTCAACCTTTGATGTGTCCAGTCTGGGAGCACTCCCAGGTCCATTATATTGGTCCCAGACAGTACAGCAGTATTCAACCTTTGGTGTGGCAAGTATAGGAGCACTCCCAGGTCCATTATATTGGTCCCAGACAGTATAGTAGTATTCAACCTTTGGTCTGACAAATGTTTGGTGTGGCTAGTCTGGGAGCACTCTCAGGTCCATTATATTGGTCCCAGACAGTACAGCAGTATTCAACCTTTGGTGTGTCCAGTCTGGGAGCACTCCCAGGTCCATTATATTGGTCCTACACAGTACAGCAGTATTCAACCTTTGGTGTGGCCAGTATAGGAGCACTCCCAGGTCCATTATATTGGTCCCAGACAATACAGCAGTATTCAACCTTTGGTCTGACAACTGTTTGGTGTGGCTAGTCTGGGAGCACTCCGAGGTCCATTATATTAGTCCCAGACAGTACAGCAGTATTCAACCTTTGGGCTGACAAGTATGCTATATTTCTTACTAGGTTTAATTGTTTGTAAACTTGTTCTAGTGACAAATATGGCTGAAATAATGCACAATGGAGTCTGGGCTCATCCAAACTTGAGTTCAGCTTTTACTTACTCTAAGCCCTTTGCTCCGCTGGGAAGCATAGGCCATTGACGAACTGTGACGCGTAGACGCATATCAAATATCGTATTACAGCCGAGGTATTGAGGAAATAAGGGTAATAACAAAATTACCGAACTGCGAACAATCTAAAAAGGGAAAGTCAAAACTCATAAGTATATAAACAGACAAAATCAGTCAACAACCGGAAAACTGTGAAAACCGTAATGACCCTGACTTGGTACGGGCATTTCTAAAGAAATGGTGGGTTGAATCAGATTTTAAAGCGCCAAACCTACCCCTTTAATTACGGCTCAAAGTCTCCGGCTGTCACTATAACAGTATTTATAACAATACTTGAACAAAACAGGTAAAACAGTTCTCAAAGCAGTACCAAACTCAGTGAAGTAAATGTCAAAAACACTTTTACGTCACACATTGATAAAAAAAAACATTTTTGACATTTTTGTTGAAACCTTATCTTTATACATTTTCACTATATGAAAATCCATCGTTTATAATCTTTTCTGCAGAGACGGAATATATTTCGACAAGATCTTGGTATCGGAATATAAACTTTTTAAGAGATCGAATAAGGCGAATCTTTTTATAGCGAAGCGGACTCACCCGAGGTTTGCCGATTGGCCATATCGCTCACCTCGGTTGGGAAACCCCCGTGTTTTTTACACTTGTTACCTTGTCTACATATATCGAAGCAGCTTCGTTTCTAGGTCAAACTACATCATATTAGACCGAAGTGCAAGAACGGTAACCCTGGGTTTTTTACGAATGGATTACCTGCAATGAAAAACCCAGATACGCTCCGAATATTTTTCCCGAATAATATATACCGCTGAAAAACATAACAGCAGACGGATTATTTCGTAAAAATGGCACAACGACCATCTGAATATGGAAACATTGAAATAATTTGATGGTAAATAACTGTTCAAAAAGAAATTCAAACTGAGAAATAGATACTAGATTGAATGGTTAGAACTGAAGTCAAAATTTCAATGAAAAAGAAATATTCAGCTTGCCTCTACTTCAAATTATTAAAATCATACCCAAACAAATACATATACAGCTAAAAAAATAAAAATAAAATAAAATAAATAAAAAAAAAACAAAGGAAGAAGAAGCTGAGAACAGCTATTGAATGAAACTATGGCATTTTACCCCCTTCCAGTGCCTCAATAAAAGGACTCCCAACTGATAACAATGTGTAAGGGAGCCGGAGAGACCATTTAACTAAGGGGGCTATTTCTTTTTTATTTCATGTCACTGATTTTATAAAACAATAATCTGTCTTACAGGGGTAAACAATAAATAACTTGTGTAACTCCACTTTTCAGCTGTGACAGAAATCAGCGTTGAAATCCAGAAAAAAAAATCCTATATTGCCCTATAAGTGGTTATTTTGATGGGTATTTGATTTTCGCTTTCTTCGCGAGGATGTTAAATACGCGAAAAATGAAGTTCACGAATTATTATTTCACGTTCAAATAGTTACACAAGTTATTTATTTTTTACCCCTGAAAAAGAAATAGCCCCCTTAGTTAAATGGTCCCTCTAGCTCCCTTTCCAATTTTTATCAGTTGGGAGCCCTTTTATTGAGGAAGGGGGTAAAATGCCATAGTCCCATTCAATAGCTGTTCTCAGCTTCTTCTTCCTTTGTTTTTTTTTTTACTTATTTTTTTTTTTTTTTTTTTTTTGAGTTGTATATGTATTTGTTTGGGTATGATTTTAATAATTTGAAGTAGAGGCAAGCTGAATATTTCTTTTTCATTGAAATTTTGACTTCAGTTCTAACCATTCAATCTAGTATCTATTTCTCAGTTTGAATTTCTTTTTGAACAGTTATTTACCATCAAATTATTTCAATGTTTCCATATTCAGATGGTCGTTGTGCCATTTTTACGAAATAATCCGTCTGCTGTTATGTTTTTTCAGCGGTTTATATTTTCCGGGAAAAATATTCGGAGCACATCTGGGTTTTTCTTTGCAGGTAATCCATTCGTAAAAATCCCAGGGTTACCGTTCTTGCACTTCCGTCTAATATGATGTAGTTTGACCTAGAAACGAAGCTGCTTCGCTATACTCGGCGAGATTTCTTGGAAAAGATCGACGTACCGACTGAAATTCGAACATGGGCAATTAGGTAAGTGTCTTAGAAACAGTTTGATACGACAGTGCCATATGTAGATAAGGTAAAAAGTGTAAAAAACACTGGGGTTTCCCAACCGAGGTGAGCGATATGGCGCGAAATATGAAAATGGAGTTGTTTACCTTCTCTCTTATACTGTATCAGTCGAAAAACTGTGGACACAGAATACACGTATTATTCATGATGTATGACGTCTACTGATATTGTCAAATGAAGAAAAACGAATGATTATGAAAATTTTGAAAAAGGGGGGTAGTAGAGAAAAGGGGGAGGAGGAAACGAAATCCATGCCCCATGCGCCTGTGGACTGGATTGGATTGCATTAACAAAAGTCTGGTGAGGTTCAATATTGGTAATTTTTAGAAACAATTTCATTTCTATGATAAACTATTAAGGAGAGTGTGTATGTATATATATATTTATTAAGAAACTATCCATTTACAACGAGGGCAAACATCAGCGGGTACCAATGTTTGCGTCTAATAATCATAAATAAACAACAATATAAAATTAAAATGAGCATAAATCCTACACGAACATTAAATATAAGACATTCTCATCACAGAACATAATTTAAAACATATCCAAGTCATTGTGATAAAAGTCATAGCTTCATTGGTAAAATATATTTAAATTATATTTAAACAACATTATTAAGAAAAAACTGCTGAAACGTGCTAATCTGGGTCACGGGTCACTGTAATCGGGCGGCTGTATCGAGAAACAGATACGGTGTTGAAAAAACTGTTGATACTCGTAAAATATTGATAAATGCAATACAATTTTATGTTTGTCTTCAAGAAATATGATAGACAAAACCGTGTGTGAAGTTTTATGACGAAATATCTCCGATTTCTATGTAAATTTACGAGTTGAAGTTGCGGCTGTATCGAGAAACAGATACGGTGTTGAAAAAACTGTTGATACTCATAAAATATTGATAAATGCAATAAAAAATTTATGTTTGTCTTCAAGAAATATGATAGACAAAACCATGTGTGAAGTTTTATGACAAAATATCTCCGATTTCTATGTAAATTTACGAGTTGAAGTGGGGAAACACCCACAGGTAATTTTAGCGATGTATTTTTATCTTGGACAAGAATAATGAGCGTCCTGATTTGATGACCGATTTAAAACACACTGACTCCGCATGGTAAAAAGAAATCTATGTTATATTTATTCATTTGTTTGATTCTGGAATATTGTTCATCATTGATTTAAACAAGAAAAAAGGGAAAAAAGGGGGGGGGGTGAATTTTATTTGTGAATTTTACAGTTAAATAAATGTTGTTTCGACAGTTTAAAGAGAAAAATAAAAATTTGTTGCGACTAAAGCTTAAATCAGCGTTAAAAATTGAACAAATATCAGTGGTTTTGTAAATGAGATTTATTTTAAATAGAAAATCTGAATTTATTATTTATTAATTTATTATTAATGATACAATTTTATATCCCTTGGGAGAGGGAGGGGGGCTATGATGAAAATTTAAAATAAAAACACAGGACCGGACTTTAAGCAAAAATAATAATCCAGGATTAGTTTTTTATTTAAAAAAATCCAGGACCCCTGTGTCCATGATTTTTTTTTTTTTTAAAGTTAATAATATGAAATATTGACATCCACACTTGCCTTTTGGAAAGCACATTTCTGTGTCCAGACTTGTAAAAATGTATAAATTTTCTAGTGTTATCCTTTAAAATAGTTTGAAGCTACCAAATAGGACCAGAACCATGAATCGAACGACAGACAATACAACGTCTAACAGATAAAGACAGACAATACAACGTCTAACAGATAAAGACAGACAATACAACGTCTAACAGAAAAAGACAGACAATACAACGTATAACAGATAAAGACAGACAATACAACGTCTAACAGATAAAGACAAACAATACAACGTCTAACAGAAAGACAGATAATACAACGTCTAACAGATAAAGACAGACAATACAACGTCTAACAGATAAAGACAAACAATACAACGTATAACAGATAAAGACAGACAATGCAACGTCTAACAGATAAAGACAGACAATACAACGTCTAACAGATATAGACAGACAATACAACGTCTAACAGATAAAGACAAACAATACAACGTATAACAGAAAAAGACAGACAATACAACGTCTAACAGATAAAGACAGACAATACAACGTCTAACAGATAAAGACAAACAATACAACGTATAGCAGATAAAGACAGACAATACAACGTCTAACAGAAAAAGACAGACAATACAACGTATAACAGATAAAGACAGACAATACAACGTCTAACAGATAAAGACAAACAATACAACGTCTAACAGAAAAAGACAGACAATACAACGTCTAACAGATAAAGACAGACAATACAACGTATAACAGATAAAGACAAACAATACAACGTATAACAGATAAAGACAGACAATACAACGTCTAACAGATAAAGACAGACAATACAACGTCTAACAGATATAGACAGACAATACAACGTCTAACAGATAAAGACAAACAATACAACGTATAACAGAAAAAGACAGACAATACAACGTCTAACAGATAAAGACAGACAATACAACGTATAACAGATAAAGACAGACAATACAACGTCTAACAGATAAAGACAGACAATACAACGTCTAACAGATAAAGACAAACAATACAACGTATAACAGATAAAGACAGACAATACAACGTCTAACAGATAAAGACAGACAATACAACGTCTAACAGATATAGACAGACAATACAACGTCTAACAGATAAAGACAGACAATACAACGTCTAACAGATAAAGACAAACAATACAACGTCTAACAGATAAAGACAGACAATACAACGTCTAACAGATAAAGACAGACAATACAACGTCTAACAGATAAAGACAGACAATACAACGTCTAACAGATAAAGACAGACAATACAACGTCTAACAGATAAAGACAGACAATACAACGTCTAACAGATAAAGACAAACAATACAACGTATAACAGATAAAGACAGACAATACAACGTCTAACAGATAAAGACAGACAATACAACGTCTAACAGATAAAGACAAACAATACAACGTCTAACAGAAAAAGACAGACAATACAACGTCTAACTGATAAAGACAGACAATACAACGTATAACAGATAAAGACAGACAATACAACGTCTAACAGATAAAGACAGACAATACAACGTCTAACAGATAAAGACAGACAATACAACGTCTAACAGATAAAGACAGACATATAGAATCTAACACCGGGGGGAGTACAAGATAGGGAAATCTCCGACATCCGAGGGTAAGATTTCAATCGTTCTCTGACGAGGCTTGCCGAGTTAGAGAACAATTGAAATCTTACCCAAGGGTGTCGGAGATTTCCCTATCTTGTACTTTTTCCGGTGTTTGATTTTATTCCTCACTGTAAACACTTTTAGAATTGTTTTGTTTACATTCCATCGAGCGTTTTCCCGCAATTTTTTATCCATTGCTAAATTAAATATTCGATTTATCCATATGCATTCATGTCTTGGCAGTATTTTAAATGTATTTCATAATATATTATAAATGTTACTACAACTGCGATAAATACCTGTTAAAAAATATATTTGAATTTGGTCAAAGGGAGGTAATTTCTTTCTTTACGTTAGTTACTAACAAGGGAGAGCATTCTATTATTTACTCAAAGTAAGCAAACATTGACTGGAAGAGAATGATATGGTTGATTGCTAGGATTTAATATGAAACCGGCACGGCCATGAATGCTCGCGCATCTGAAAATTATCTGGCAATTTCATCAAAAAGTGCCGAGATTTTTTGGGCCGAGATATATTGGGGACGACTTTTTTTAGGGCCGAATCTAATCTCATTCAATCGAGCTGTCGTTCCTTTATTCGAGTTATCGTTCCTTACGAAATCTCAAAAGTTAACTTCCGCGTAGAAACAAAAATTATTATCAGTATGTCAGAAGATTTAATAAATTTAAAAATATCAATAATATGAAACCGGCACGGCCATGAATGCTCGCGCATCTGAAAATTATCTGGCCATTTCACGCTCATCCAGTGCATAAATTAAAAAATATCAATATAAGTAAAACAAGCTAACAAAATGACTTTTATTACACACGGGTTCCGGGTTTCAGTGGTATCGGACGTACGAAAGAGGGTACGAGACTTCAAGATCACCTTTGCGCTTTATGTTAAGAAGATCTTCGTTAGTTGAGTGTGTTGGTGTGTTACACGGAACCGGTGTTTAGAAAGCGTCGAAAAAAAATTTATTCGTCAATATGTCCAGCAATGTTTGTCAAAAAATCCTAAGTACACATTTTATACCATAAAGAGCTCGCTGACGCTCGCATAATATGAAACTGGCACGTGATTTTTTTGTCTTGCACTAGTGCAAGATAAGAAAATCTCACATCGCTTCAAATAGGAACTGGTCTGTCTCAAAAGTGAGAAAATACAACGTCTAACAGAAAAAGACAGACAATACAACGTCTAACAGATAAAGACAGACAATACAACGTCTAACAGATAAAGACAGACAATACAACGTATAACAGAAAAAGACAGACAATTCAACGTCTAACAGATAGACAGACAATACAACGTCTAACAGATAAAGACAGACAATGCAACGTCTAACAGATAAAGACAGACAATACAACGTATAACAGAAAAAGACAGACAATTCAACGTCTAACAGATAGACAGACAATGCAACGTCTAACAGATAAAGACAGACAATACAACGTCTAACAGATAAAGACAAACAATGCAACGTCTAACAGAAAAAGACAAACAATACAACGTCTAACAGATAAAGACAAACAATACAACGTCTAACAGATAAAGACAGACAATACAACGTATAACAGATAAAGACAAACAATGCAACGTCTAACAGAAAAAGACAAACAATACAACGTCTAACAGATAAAGACAAACAATACAACGTCTAACAGATAAAGACAGACACTAATACAACGTATAACAGAAAAAGACAGACATTACAACGTCTAACAGATAAAGACAAACAATACAACGTCTAACAGATAAAGACAGACAATACAACGTCTAACAGATAAAGACAGACAATACAACGTATAACAGAAAAAGACAGACAATTCAACGTGTAACAGATAGACAGACAATGCAACGTCTAACAGATAAAGACAGACAATACAACGTCTAACAGATAAAGACAAACAATGCAACGTCTAACAGAAAAAGACAAACAATACAACGTCTAACAGATAAAGACAGACAATACAACGTCTAACAGATAAAGACAGACAATACAACGTATAACAGAAAAAGACAGACAATACAACGTCTAACAGATAAAGACAAACAATACAACGTCTAACAGATAAAGACAGACAATACAACGTCTAACAGATAAAGACAGACAATACAACGTATAACAGATAAAGACAGACAATACAACGTCTAACAGATAAAGACAGACAATACAACGTCTAACAGATAAAGACAGACAATACAACGTATAACAGAAAAAGACAGACAATACAACGTCTAACAGATAAAGACAGACAATACAACGTCTAACAGATAAAGACAGACAATACAACGTCTAACAGATAAAGACAAACAATACAACGTCTAACAGATAAAGACAAACAATACAACGTCTAACAGAAAAAGACAGACAATACAACGTCTAACAGATAAAGACAGACAATACAACGTCTAACAGATAAAGACAGACAATACAACGTCTAACAGATAAAGACAGACAATACAACGTCTAACAGATAAAGACAGACAATACAACGTCTAACAGATATAGACAGACAATACAACGTCTAACAGATAAAGACAGACAATACAACGTCTAACAGATAAAGACAGACAATACAACGTCTAACAGATAAAGACAAACAATACAACGTCTAACAGAAAAAGACAGACAATACAACGTCTAACTGATAAAGACAGACAATACAACGTATAACAGATAAAGACAGACAATACAACGTCTAACAGATAAAGACAGACAATACAACGTCTAACAGATAAAGACAGACAATACAACGTCTAACAGATAAAGACAGACATATAGAATCTAACACCGGGGGGAGTACAAGATAGGGAAATCTCCGACATCCGAGGGTAAGATTTCAATCGTTCTCTGACGAGGCTTGCCGAGTTAGAGAACAATTGAAATCTTACCCAAGGGTGTCGGAGATTTCCCTATCTTGTACTTTTTCCGGTGTTTGATTTTATTCCTCACTGTAAACACTTTTAGAATTGTTTTGTTTACATTCCATCGAGCGTTTTCCCGCAATTTTTTATCCATTGCTAAATTAAATATTCGATTTATCCATATGCATTCATGTCTTGGCAGTATTTTAAATGTATTTCATAATATATTATAAATGTTACTACAACTGCGATAAATACCTGTTAAAAAATATATTTGAATTTGGTCAAAGGGAGGTAATTTCTTTCTTTACGTTAGTTACTAACAAGGGAGAGCATTCTATTATTTACTCAAAGTAAGCAAACATTGACTGGAAGAGAATGATATGGTTGATTGCTAGGATTTAATATGAAACCGGCACGGCCATGAATGCTCGCGCATCTGAAAATTATCTGGCAATTTCATCAAAAAGTGCCGAGATTTTTTGGGCCGAGATATATTGGGGACGACTTTTTTTAGGGCCGAATCTAATCTCATTCAATCGAGCTGTCGTTCCTTTATTCGAGTTATCGTTCCTTACGAAATCTCAAAAGTTAACTTCCGCGTAGAAACAAAAATTATTATCAGTATGTCAGAAGATTTAATAAATTTAAAAATATCAATAATATGAAACCGGCACGGCCATGAATGCTCGCGCATCTGAAAATTATCTGGCCATTTCACGCTCATCCAGTGCATAAATTAAAAAATATCAATATAAGTAAAACAAGCTAACAAAATGACTTTTATTACACACGGGTTCCGGGTTTCAGTGGTATCGGACGTACGAAAGAGGGTACGAGACTTCAAGATCACCTTTGCGCTTTATGTTAAGAAGATCTTCGTTAGTTGAGTGTGTTGGTGTGTTACACGGAACCGGTGTTTAGAAAGCGTCGAAAAAAAATTTATTCGTCAATATGTCCAGCAATGTTTGTCAAAAAATCCTAAGTACACATTTTATACCATAAAGAGCTCGCTGACGCTCGCATAATATGAAACTGGCACGTGATTTTTTTGTCTTGCACTAGTGCAAGATAAGAAAATCTCACATCGCTTCAAATAGGAACTGGTCTGTCTCAAAAGTGAGAAAATACAACGTCTAACAGAAAAAGACAGACAATACAACGTCTAACAGATAAAGACAGACAATACAACGTCTAACAGATAAAGACAGACAATACAACGTATAACAGAAAAAGACAGACAATTCAACGTCTAACAGATAGACAGACAATACAACGTCTAACAGATAAAGACAGACAATGCAACGTCTAACAGATAAAGACAGACAATACAACGTATAACAGAAAAAGACAGACAATTCAACGTCTAACAGATAGACAGACAATGCAACGTCTAACAGATAAAGACAGACAATACAACGTCTAACAGATAAAGACAAACAATGCAACGTCTAACAGAAAAAGACAAACAATACAACGTCTAACAGATAAAGACAAACAATACAACGTCTAACAGATAAAGACAGACAATACAACGTATAACAGATAAAGACAAACAATGCAACGTCTAACAGAAAAAGACAAACAATACAACGTCTAACAGATAAAGACAAACAATACAACGTCTAACAGATAAAGACAGACACTAATACAACGTATAACAGAAAAAGACAGACATTACAACGTCTAACAGATAAAGACAAACAATACAACGTCTAACAGATAAAGACAGACAATACAACGTCTAACAGATAAAGACAGACAATACAACGTATAACAGAAAAAGACAGACAATTCAACGTGTAACAGATAGACAGACAATGCAACGTCTAACAGATAAAGACAGACAATACAACGTCTAACAGATAAAGACAAACAATGCAACGTCTAACAGAAAAAGACAAACAATACAACGTCTAACAGATAAAGACAGACAATACAACGTCTAACAGATAAAGACAGACAATACAACGTATAACAGAAAAAGACAGACAATACAACGTCTAACAGATAAAGACAAACAATACAACGTCTAACAGATAAAGACAGACAATACAACGTCTAACAGATAAAGACAGACAATACAACGTATAACAGATAAAGACAGACAATACAACGTCTAACAGATAAAGACAGACAATACAACGTCTAACAGATAAAGACAGACAATACAACGTATAACAGAAAAAGACAGACAATACAACGTCTAACAGATAAAGACAGACAATACAACGTCTAACAGATAAAGACAGACAATACAACGTCTAACAGATAAAGACAAACAATACAACGTCTAACAGATAAAGACAAACAATACAACGTCTAACAGAAAAAGACAGACAATACAACGTCTAACAGATAAAGACAGACAATACAACGTCTAACAGATAAAGACAGACAATACAACGTCTAACAGATAAAGACAGACAATACAACGTCTAACAGATAAAGACAGACAATACAACGTCTAACAGATATAGACAGACAATACAACGTCTAACAGATAAAGACAGACAATACAACGTCTAACAGATAAAGACAGACAATACAACGTATAACAGAAAAAGACAGACAATACAACGTCTAACAGATAAAGACAGACAATACAACGTCTAACAGATAAAGACAGACAATACAACGTCTAACAGATAAAGACAAACAATACAACGTCTAACAGATAAAGACAGACAATACAACGTCTAACAGAAAAAGACAGACAATACAACGTCTAACAGATAAAGACAGACAATACAACGTCTAACAGATAAAGACAAACAATTGTTCATGAAACAATACTCAGAAAACTAAGGATTGAGCAATATGAACCCCATTAAGACCGGCGGTGAACTCCGGTGCTCAGGTAATGAACCCCATTAAGACCGGCGGTGAACTCCGGTGCTCAGGTAATGAACCCCATTAAGACCGGCGGTGAGCTCCGGTGCTCAGGTAATGAACCCCATTAAGACCGGCGGTGAACTCCGGTGCTCAGGTAATGAACCCCATTAAGACCGGCGGTGAGCTCCGGTGCTCAGGTAATGAACCCCATTAAGACCGGCGGTGATCTCCGGTGCTCAGGTAAGCAGATCTGGCATAACTAGTGGCACAATTCATGTTAACTAATGCTAATAATCCAGTGATAAACTTAGTTGTGCCTGTTGCAGGACATATCCATCAACACTTACTATTACGATAGATGTTGATAATTTAATAAAACTACAAGTGTAATGATTATACTAGAAAATTAAGAAATGAAGCTAAAAGTTTTATTCTAAAAAATAAAATGAAATGTTTGCTGGATTTTTTTTTTTGGAATGCACTAACTTCTAAGGACATTTACTGGGGTCATGTTAAGTAACGATACCTTCATCATTTCCAATCAAAGGAAGATAATAAAATATATTGACCAATCAGACACGAGTTCTCAGTGTAGTATTTATACCTCCTCATTTGGAAGGCTAGTAAACTCATGTGATGACTTAACACAGATGCATATTGCCAAAGGGAAACAAATAAGACACAACAAACATTTAATTTTAATGAGGCGAGGCTGTATGTTCAGGAGATACTTCTTGTCGTCTGCTACATTGGATTTTTTATGTAGTAATGATGTAATGTGCTTAAATCGGAACTGACACAAATGTTCCCCCACAATCATCAGATATTCTTAATCACTGTCTATCTTGTGGTTTCTCACTTTTTCGCGCTGGGGACTGTGACAATCGGAACTCAAACGAACGTTTACCATCTGTACCCAGTTTCACATTTTTAATTCAATTTTTTTAAGCAAAAGACATGGTCAAACAAATCGTTTCAACAGACAGCAGGACAGCAATGTGTCTTAATAACTAATTTTGAATATTATTTTTATTAAAGTACAAAAATGTATCATGCATAGTTCAAATCAATAATTCTTTATAGAGTATAAATCCAAAATAAATAATAGCAGCCATACCTATTCACAATATTTAGGACTTCATTTTATAATCTGATATCTACAATTCACATGTTAATCTATGAGACTTTGTCCGAGTATATTAATATTTAAATTCAGATGGATATGCAATACAACCTGGATATAAACCACTTTTAAAATTCTAACGGGATCATATAAACAAAAGCTAGAAGATAACAATTTATCTTCTGACTTATTTCTTTATTTTGAAATATGACATGTTCTTATTGTGTGATACAGTTCATTCCAATGGTTAACCTTTGTGAATTAAAAGAAATCTTACCACAAAAAGTCCATGTACTTGTTTTACACATAGCCATGATGGGGTACGCTTCGTTTTTAGTTCTCCTCTTGGTGCTGATGCAAGGGATAGCTTCTACGATTAGACACGGACAAACGACGACCACTTTTAACGTCGGTATGTACCTTTAAGATGATTTGCTAGTTTGAATGCGTTCAGCATATGGGAATTCGGTTGCTAAGTTTAGTTCCGATTGAAATAAAAAAAAAATTCTGATACCTACAAGAAAAATAAAGAGTAAGTTATAATATAGAGATGCGAGTCATGTAAGGGTTATGGTGTTTAGCGCCACTTTCAACACTATCTCAGTTATATCGTGGCGGTCAGTTTTATTGCTTGAGGAATTCGGAGTACCCGGAGAAACCACCAACCTGTCACAAGTCACTGACAAACTTGATCACATAATGTTGTATCGAGTACACCTCGCCATGAACGAGATTTGAACTCACAAGTTTAGTGGTGATAGGCACTGATTACATAGGTAGTTGTAAATCTAACTACCATGCGATCACGACCACGACGGCCCCTAGTCATGTAAGTGTCCACGTGAAAAGTACAAAAAATGTAATCTATTTCAATATGTATTGTATCTACATCCATGTAGAATTGTCAAGGATAGGTCATGCCAAAGTGAATCAATTTAAAGCAAATTATATAATACATTCATATAAAAATACACTTTCTTAAAAAATATATTGCAGCAGTCATTAAAATTCACTAATATCAATTTTAAATATTGAAATATTATCTTGTGTTTGAAAATATTATTTTTTAGTATTACAGTGCCAAATTTCTGAAAAGGAATAAATGATCAAATGAGTGAATTTGTTTTCTTTTTCAAGCACCAGCCAATCCGAAACCATCGACTACTTCGACATTAAATGGTATGTGTGACTGTGTGTTAACAACAATTTGACATATTTTGGAACAGATATCATATATTTGAAGTGCTAACATTTTACTTTACATGTGAAATGTATATCATTTATGTATAGCATCCTTTATTTCTAGATAGTACAAGGAGCACGCATGCCAACATTGTGTCAACATTCCAGTATCATTTTGTCCTTTTTTCCCATTATTTAATCTGTCCTTTGATTTACGACTTCCAGTTAGCCCCTTTAACGTTTCTTTCAATGTTTGGATTAAAATTTTACATATAAATTGCACTTCTTTACTTCTTCACCACCATAACAAATCTTTTGTATGATTTACATAAATATAATATTTTATTTTCAGCCAGTTGTACACGAGAATGTAAATATGGAGACTGTAAAAACGGAACATGTGTCTGTATTAAGATATTCCAGGGAGACTCCTGTAATCAACGTACGTAAATTGTTATAGCTCACGTCAAAATGTCTTTTACAGAATTCACGATACTCGGTACTTGTCTCGGTTCCAGTTTTTCTTAAATGAAACATTATTGTATTCAGGAAGTCTGACACTAAGAACTATGTTACTTTATAAAGCAGTGCTTAAAACTGATAACAAGAGACTCTGGACTATATCACACTTGTAACATATACTATACTCAATGTAACTGATAACAAGGGACTCTGGACTATATCGCACTTGAAACATATATTATACTCAATGTAGCTGATAACAAGGGACTCTGGACTATATCACACTTGAAACATATACTATACTCAATGTAACTGATAACAAGGGACCCTGGACTATATCACACTTGTAACATATACTATACTCAATGTAATAATTTATTCGTTGGAATACATGCTATGCTTTTATTTCATCATAAACTGTTAAGGCCCTGTTACACGGTAAAGCAAGTATCGCGATACTTGTATCATGATCCTTGTCAGTTTACACACTAAATCAAGTAGCATGTTTCATGGGAAATTGTTCCCGCCAAAAATGGAGAATCCTGAAAATGAAGATATTATCATCCCTGTTTGTACTTTGCTAATTGCTGCCGGAATTCAGCAATACAAAGGGAACGATTGTGGGTTAGACATTCGATTACCAGGAGAAACCAATATAAGGCATACCATGCATTGGTACAAGAATTATCATCGGAGGACCCAAGTGGTCTCAAGAACTTTTTAAAGATGGATATGGCTACCTTCCATGAACTACTTGAAATGGTCACACCAATAATTAAGAGAAGAGATACCTTGATGAGGGATTCAATTTCAATGTGATTTTATTTGTTGATGATGTTGTAACCTCATGACCTCAAACCAAGATCTCTGATGGTCAGAGATAAAATGTATCGTGATCCTTGCTGTACAGAATAGAACATGTTCTATCCCAAAGTGTGTATCATGCAACTTCTAAAAGTTGCATGATACAGAGTAATAGCACTGTTTACACTGTATTTTTTGGTTTATGATACAAGTATCACGATGCTTGCTTTACCATGTAACAGGGGCTTTAGAAATGTATTAGTTTTTAGATATATTAAACAACTATTAGACATCAATACATCGGTACACGCCACTTTTGTCATGCTGCTGATGACCAACAATGTGAATACCATTTGTTTGACCTACTGTTTTTATTCTATTTATAGCTAAACCATGGTTTTTAGTGGTTGCATGTGTTGCAGGAACCATTCTGATCATAATTGTAGGCTGTATAATCTGTTGTTTGTGTTCTTGTGGGTAAGTTAAAGGGGTGTTGAAGTACTGTGGAACAGTAGCTCTTATAATCTCCATTTTGTTTTGTGACCATGGTCACAAAAAGACCGTTAGAGCTACGGTTCATGGTCAGAAAAAGCCCTTAAGAACTACGGTTTGGCAGCTTGATACTGAAGTTGATTGAAAATGACGGAAATTACCTAAAAACATATACAAATCACATTTAACAAAAAGGGCAACCGCTTTTTATGAATCTGTCTTAATTACATAGCTACACATACTTGGTACTTACTTATCCTCTAATTGTTTTACATTTAAAAAAAATAAATCTAAGCATAATACTAGTATACTAAATCATTAATGCAAGTGTTACTTAATGAGAAACAGAGAAATAAAAAGAAGCAAATTTGAACAGGAGTCTGAACTGACGAGGCCGAAATATTCTTCAAATACAGAGAACTTGAATTAGCTTACGGGGAAAGTAGGGAACGTCCATATATTTACGATGCCTTAGTAAGTGATCGCTACTCGGCAGATGTTCTGGATAGCATCCATAAAAATCCCAAATAAATGCTCAGAAATACTTGTTCCTTATATGTGATTACAGAAATAATAGAGACATTTCAAATTTAGTAGCTTTGCAATACATGTATTTCATAAGTGATAGTTGAAACGAGAATGGGTTAGATTAAGGTGTTGAGTTAACGGTGAGATTGTTGTGGTAAATTTTATAGGTTAATGAAGCTGGGGGAACGAGAAAAAACCACCGCCCTGCCAAACTTAATCATAACAAGTTGCACCTTGTACACCTAACCAAGGTCAACTAGTCACACTCACAACGTACTGATCGAGTATGTATACCCTCTATATTAGTAGATATTACTCAAGTATGTATACCCTCTATATTAGTAGATATTACTCACGTATGTATACCCTCTATATTAGTAGATATTACTCAAGTATGTATACCCTCTATATTAGTAGATATTACTCACGTATGTATACCCTCTATATTAGTAGATATTACTCAAGTATGCATACCCTCTATATTAGTAGTTATTACTCACGTATGTATACCCTCTATATTAGTAGATATTACTCAAGTATGTATACCCTCTATATTAGTAGATATTACTCAAGTATGTATACCCTCTATATTAGTAGATATTACTCAAGTATGCATACCCTCTATATTAGTAGATATTACTCAAGTATGTATACCTTCTATATTAGTAGATATTACTCGAGTATGTATACCCTCTATATTAGTAGATATTACTCAAGTATGTATACCTTCTATATTAGTAGATATTACTCGAGTATGTATACCCTCTATATTAGTAGATATTACTCAAGTATGTATACCTTCTATATTAGTAGATATTACTCAAGTATGTATACCCTCTATATTAGTAGATATTACTCAAGTATGTATACCCTCTATATTAGTAGATATTACTCAAGTATGTATACCCTCTATATTAGTAGATATTACTCAAGTATGCATACCCTCTATATTAGTAGATATTACTCAAGTATGTATACCTTCTATATTAGTAGATATTACTCAAGTATGCATACCCTCTATATTAGTAGATATTACTCAAGTATGTATACCCTCTATATTAGTAGATATTACTCAAGTATGTATACCCTCTATATTAGTAGATATTACTCAAGTATGTATACCCTCTATATTAGTAGATATTACTCGAGTATGTATACCCTCTATATTAGTAGATATTACTCAAGTATGTATACCCTCTATATTAGTAGATATTACTCAAGTATGTATACCCTCTATATTAGTAGATATTACTCAAGTATGTATACCTTCTATATTAGTAGATATTACTCGAGTATGTATACCCTCTATATTAGTAGATATTACTCAAGTATGTATACCTTCTATATTAGTAGATATTACTCGAGTATGTATACCCTCTATATTAGTAGATATTACTCAAGTATGTATACCCACTGTATTAGTAGATATTACTCGAGTATGTATACCCTCTATATTAGTAGATATTACTCAAGTATGTATACCTTCTATATTAGTAGATATTACTCAAGTATGTATACCCTCTATATTAGTAGATATTACTCAAGTATGTATACCCTCTATATTAGTAGATATTACTCAAGTATGTATACCTTCTATATTAGTAGATATTACTCAAGTATGCATACCCTCTATATTAGTAGATATTACTCAAGTATGTATACCCTCTATATTAGTAGATATTACTCAAGTATGTATACCCTCTATATTACTAGATATTACTCAAGTATGTATACCCTCTATATTAGTAGATATTACTCAAGTATGTATACCCTCTATATTAGTAGATATTACTCGAGTATGTATACCCTCTATATTAGTAGATATTACTCAAGTATGTATACCCTCTATATTAGTAGATATTACTCAAGTATGTATACCCACTATATTAGTAGATATTACTCAAGTATGTATACCCTCTATATTAGTAGATATTACTCAAGTATGCATACCCTCTATATTAGTAGATATTACTCAAGTATGTATACCTTCTATATTAGTAGATATTACTCGAGTATGTATACCCTCTATATTAGTAGATATTACTCAAGTATGTATACCTTCTATATTAGTAGATATTACTCGAGTATGTATACCCTCTATATTAGTAGATATTACTCAAGTATGTATACCCACTGTATTAGTAGATATTACTCGAGTATGTATACCCTCTATATTAGTAGATATTACTCAAGTATGTATACCTTCTATATTAGTAGATATTACTCAAGTATGTATACCCTCTATATTAGTAGATATTACTCAAGTATGTATACCCTCTATATTAGTAGATATTGCTCAAAGTACAATACAATCACGGCCTCAATAGTTCCTTAATAGTAATTGTGAAATTAAAATTTATACTATTATTGATAAAAATTATTGTTATTACTTTTTTTACAGGAGTGGAAAGGAAGCCAAGGTTGAACATGGAAGTAGAAAGGATCGTGTATGAGATGTGTATAAGTTGGCTACAATATGAGATGTGTATAAGTTGGCTTCAAAGCTGGAATTTAATTAATTCGTACTCCGATTAAACAGTATAAGTTAAACTTTGAAAACGATACACTTTACATAGAAATATGTGATCAATTGTACCAAGTTGTAAGATTTCTAATAAGACAAAAAGTAACACTAAAGATATCTCATGAAAAATCCTTCTGATCGATCTGTCTAAGACAACTAGTATACGACAAAATATGATATTTATATATATTTTTAAATAGTACGATCTGTTTCTTTTTGACAAATTTCAACCAGTTACAGCACAACAGAACATATGAAGTAGGAATTGTTTACTCTTTCCTGAACAGCTGAGTTCATCCCTGGATGTTATTGGTGTTCGCTTGGCTCAATCTTTAGTTCATCCC
Organism: Bathymodiolus septemdierum; assembly: GCA_963383655.1. Taxonomy (NCBI): domain Eukaryota; kingdom Metazoa; phylum Mollusca; class Bivalvia; order Mytilida; family Modiolidae; genus Bathymodiolus; species Bathymodiolus septemdierum. The sequence continues at coordinate 3,189,857 of OY726518.1, forward strand.
CGGGTTTTATTGGTGTTCGCTTGGCTCAATCTTTAGTTCATCCTCGGGTTTTATTGGTGTTCGCTTGGCTCAATCTTTAGTTCATCCCCGGGTTTTATTGGTGTTCGCTTGGCTCAATCTTTAGTTCATCCTCGGGTTTTATTGGTGTTCGCTTGGCTCAATCTTTAGTTCATCCCCGGATTTTATTGGTGTTCGCTTGGCTCAATCTTTAGTTAATCCCCGGGTTTTATTGGTGTTCGCTTGGCTCAATCTTTAGTTCATCCCCGGATGTTATTGGTGTTCGCTTGGCTCAATCTTTAGTTCATCCTCGGGTTTTATTGGTGTTCGCTTGGCTCAATCTTTAGTTCATCCCCGGGTTTTATTGGTGTTCGCTTGGCTCAATCTTTAGTTCATCCTCGGGTTTTATTGGTGTTCGCTTGGCTCAATCTTTAGTTCATCCCCGGATTTTATTGGTGTTCGCTTGGCTCAATCTTTAGTTCATCCCCGGATGTTATTGGTGTTCGCTTGGCTCAATCTTTAGTTCATCCTCGGGTTTTATTGGTGTTCGCTTGGCTCAATCTTTAGTTCATCCCCGGGTTTTATTGGTGTTCGCTTGGCTCAATCTTTAGTTCATCCTCGGGTTTTATTGGTGTTCGCTTGGCTCAATCTTTAGTTCATCCCCGGATTTTATTGGTGTTCGCTTGGCTCAATCTTTAGTTAATCCCCGGGTTTTATTGGTGTTCGCTTGGCTCAATCTTTAGTTCATCCCCGGATGTTATTGGTGTTCGCTTGGCTCAATCTTTAGTTCATCCTCGGGTTTTATTGGTGTTCGCTTGGCTCAATCTTTAGTTCATCCCCGGATGTTATTGGTGTTCGCTTGGCTCAATCTTTAGTTCATCCCCGGATGTTATTGGTGTTCGCTTGGCTCAATCTTTAGTTCATCCCCGGATGTTATTGGTGTTCGCTTGGCTCAATCTTTAGTTCATCCCCGGATGTTATTGGTGTTCGCTTGGCTCAATCTTTAGTTCATCCCCGAATGTTATTGGTGTTCGCTTGGCTCAATCTTTAGTTAATCCCCGGGTTTTATTGGTGTTCGCTTGGCTCAATCTTTAGTTCATCCTCGGGTTTTATTGGTGTTCGCTTGGCTCAATCTTTAGTTCATCCCCGGATGTTATTGGTGTTCGCTTGGCTCAATCTTTAGTTCATCCCCGGATGTTATTGGTGTTCGCTTGGCTCAATCTTTAGTTAATCCCCGGGTTTTATTGGTGTTCGCTTGGCTCAATCTTTAGTTCATCCCCGGATGTTATTGGTGTTCGCTTGGCTCAATCTTTAGTTCATCCCCGGATGTTATTGGTGTTCGCTTGGCTCAATCTTTAGTTCATCCCCGGATGTTATTGGTGTTCGCTTGGCTCAATCTTTAGTTCATCCTCGGGTTTTATTGGTGTTCGCTTGGCTCAATCTTTAGTTCATCCCCGGATGTTATTGGTGTTCGCTTGGCTCAATCTTTAGTTCATCCCCGGATGTTATTGGTGTTCGTTTGGCTCAATCTTTAGTTCATCCCCGGATGTTATTGGTGTTCGCTTGGCTCAATCTTTAGTTAATCCCCGGGTTTTATTGGTGTTCGCTTGGCTCAATCTTTAGTTCATCCCCGGATGTTATTGGTGTTCGCTTGGCTCAATCTTTAGTTCATCCCCGGATGTTATTGGTGTTCGCTTGGCTCAATCTTTAGTTCATCCCCGGATGTTATTGGTGTTCGCTTGGCTCAATCTTTAGTTCATCCTCGGGTTTTATTGGTGTTCGCTTGGCTCAATCTTTAGTTCATCCTCGGGTTTTATTGGTGTTCGCTTGGCTCAATCTTTAGTTCATCCTCGGATTTTATTGGTGTTCGCTTGGCTCAATCTTTAGTTCATCCTCGGATTTTATTGGTGTTCGCTTGGCTCAATCTTTAGTTCATCCTCGGGTTTTATTGGTGTTCGCTCAATCTTTAGTTTTCTTTGTAGTATTGTGTTAACCATTGTAGTCTTTTCATCCTTTATCTTTAGATCATTACATTGTCTGTCCTTCGCTTTATTGTTTTTGGTTGCGCCTTTGACACCTTCAAGCTTATCTATAAAAACATGCCCCCTTTTGGATCTATAGATCCCGTTAGTTTCAAGATGAAAAATATAATAGCTGAATATAATATTGATTCTATATTCTTTTACCAGATGCAAATTTCGACAAACCAAATATAATCAGCGCGATTGACAGAAGACGTTGAGTTTGCACGATGGATATGTTAGACCAAATATTTGTGTTCAATATTTCAAACATAATCAATTCAGATCATTAACTGTCACCATAAACCTCCAAGATTCCAACTTTCATAATACGACACAAAATCACAGAGTAGCTTTGTTTAGTCGGGTGATAAACATACTTTGCGACCATCGCCCATTTAGATAAATACTTCGATATAAAGGCACATGTATTTGTTTTACCTGTTTGGTACTATACACCAACTTTGTCAATGAGGACTTCATGACGGGTGTCAGACAAGGAGTAGGAAAAACTTCCACTTCCGAATAACATGGCATTTTGTATATTATGACGGGTGCCATTAGTGGCGCAGATACTGCTTGTCCCCCCGGAACATCTGAGTTCCCCCCGGTTTCAAGCTGGGTTCGTATGAACCATTGTTTGTCTCTTTATCTTTTGCTTTCTTTAAACCATGTATTGTCCATCCTTCTTCTATTTATCCATAACTTAAATACATGGTTAATTCAAAAGTAAAAATGTTGGTTCCTTCTACTTGACATTGTTTATGACAGAATTGTTCCTATTACTTAAGTTGAAGCCATCACTTCGAAAGTTTTACGATCGCCACCACGACTTGGTTAACCGTTATGGAATATCTGTGTCACAAATGACCATGGATATGTTCCACTTGTCGTAATCACTTCCCGATATTTTCCTCTTTCATGATCTATCACCAGTTTTGAAGCTGGAGCAGCACGACGGGTGTCACTAGTAGAGCAAGAACTGCTCACCCCTCCGGAGCATGTGAGCTTACCCCCAGTTGCTCGAACTTTAGTTTTCTGTGTAGTGTTTTGTAGATCGTTGTTTGTCTCTTTGTTCATTTTTTTTTGTTGCAATTGTGTTGTTTGTCTTTCGATTTACGGATTCTGATTCTCTTTGGTATCTTAGGAGTTGTCCTGCTGATATTAATCTGCTTTTGCTAATCTACATCAATACGTTTGGCATTGTTATCTGCTGACATGGATCTACAGATTGTAATAAATGGATTAGAACATTATTAGTAATAATAATGATTAACGCCACTTTTAACACTAATTCTGCTATATCTTGGCTTCCTGTGTTATTGATAGAGGAAATCGGAATACGTGTCGAATAAAACTAAAGTGGTAATCAAGAATGAATAATTCAGAGACACTTGCAACATAGGGCACACAAGATACGGGACGAACGCAAGCAAAGCACAAAAAACACAACACAACACAGAAAACTAAAACGATGAGCAAAAAAACCCCGGAGTGAACCCATGTGAACCCATGTGCTCGTTAAGGGTAAGCAGTTCCTGCATCTTATAAGACACCCCTCCATGTTACTTATATATTATAAAAAAGTGTTTGACACCACAATACACAAAGAAACACAAATGACATAAACAAGACATGCGCCCTCCTACAAGACATGTGCCCTCCTGCAAGACATGCTCCCTCCTACAAGACATGCGCCCGCCTACAAGACATATGCCCTCCTACAAGACATGCGCCCTCCTACAAGACATGTGTCCTCCTACAAGACATGTGCCCTCCTACAAGACATGCGCCCTCCTACAAGACATGTGCCCTCCTATAAGACATGTGCCCTCCTACAATGCATGCACCCTCCTACAAGACATGCGCCATCCTACAAGACATGTGCCCTTCCTACAAGACATGTGCCCTCCTACAAGACATGTGCCCTCCTACAAGACATGTGCCCTCCTACAAGACATGCGCCCTCCTACAAGACATGTGCCCTCCTACAAGACATGCGCCCTCCTACAAGACATGTGCCCTCCTACAAGACATGTGCCCTCCTATAAGACATGTGCCCTCCTACAATGCATGCGCCCTCCTACAAGACATGCGCCATCCTACAAGACATGTTCCCTCCTACAAGACATGTGCCCTCCTACAAGACATGCGCCCTCCTACAATACATGCGCCCTCCTACAAGACATGTGCCCTCCTACAAGAAATGTGCCCTCCTGCAAGACATGCTCCCTCCTACAAGACATGCGCCCTTCTACAAGACATGTGCCTTCCTACAAGACATGCGCCCTTCTACAAGACATGTGCCCTCCTACAAGACATGTGCCCTCCTACAAGACATGTGCCCTCCTACAAGACATGCGCCCTCCTACAAGACATGTGCCCTCCTATAAGACATGTGCCCTCCTACAAGATATGTGCCCTCCTACAATACATGCACACTCCTACAATACATGCGCCCTCCTACAAGACATGTGCCCTCCTACAAGACATGCGCCCTCCTACAATACATGCGCCCTCCTACGATACATGTGCCCTCCTACAAGACATGCGCCCTCCTACAAGACATGTGATTTCCTACAAGACATGCACCCTCCAACAATACATGCACCCTCCTACAATACATGCGCCCTCTTACAATACATGCGCCCTCTTACAATACATGTGCCCTCCTACAAGACATGCGCCCTCCTACAAGACATGCGCCCTCCTACAAGAAATGCGCCCTCCTACAAGATATGCGCTCTCCTACAAGACATGTGCCCTCCTACAAGAAATGTGCCCTCCAGATAGAAATGTTAGACTTATTTGAACAAAATTCAGACTGAGTGAACACAAACTTTTAATAGAAACAGGCAGAAATCTCAAAATACCAATATACACACAATATATTTTCTTGAAAAGTCAATATGGCTGCATTTGGTTATCTGTAAATGGATGGTTTGGTTTTATGGTGTTTAACGTCACTTACAACAATATTTCAGTTATATTGTGGTGGTCAGTTCTGATGGTGGAGAAAAACCGGAGAAAACCACCGACCTGTCGCAAGTCACTAACAAACTTTATCGAGTACATCTTGTCATGAACAGGGTTCGAACTCACAACGTTAGTGGTGATAGCCACTGATTGCACAGGTAGTTGTACATACACTACCATACGATCACGACCATGACGGCCCCTACCCTGTAAATGGGATGTGGTTTGAGATCATAAGGTTATATTTTATAAGGAAGTGCATTTTTTTCTAAAAAATAATCAAAAGGGCCGATTTGTGGCCATTTTGATAACAATTTTATCAATGTTAGTTTCGCTTTGTAATACGTGTATGTTGTTACAAGTAGAACCTGTTATCTGAGATTTTTGTTATTAATTGTTGCACAAAGAATTTGTTCACATCGACATGCACAATATTTTTGTCTTTATCAATGTGTTAATATTTATACAGTTGATCCACAGGCACTTGTTTCATTTAAGGAAGAGGAGGGGGCATATATTTTTTGAATGAAGCCTGTGAGTTGAACCTTGTTATTAACGAACTCAGATGAGTCATTTCCTCTGATAGCTTGAGGCTAACATTATTTTCTCATAGTAGTAGCTTTAAGCTTGATATTTTCGAGATAACTCTAATTCTCTATTTCAAGTAAGGTCAAGAGTCCCTATGAATTTTACACAAGGTTCAACTGTAATTTAATGTTCATAAAATTAGCATCAACATGAAAAAATACAGATGAAAAATGATAGATTGATCATTAATTAATTATGAAATTGTTTTCATCCTGTCCTTCCATCGGTCACAAAAAATTGTACATGCAAATCCTATATTTTAAAAGTGAATCCTTAAAACTTTGTTTACTTACCATATGGAGAATTGCATATCTTTACAGCATATTCAATTGACCTTTTTTTAAGGATTATTGTTTCTGTTGACTAGAATATTTCATCAGTAGCTTTATATATAGAACACCTTTCATTTTAAAAAGAAATTCCTCAAAACTGTGCAGGCTTCATAATTACCATATTGAGATCTGCATATCAGTACGGCAGTTTGATTGGAACGTTGTAACCACAAACAGGAGAATGTCCTTTTGCACCTGCCCTTGGTGACCGTTGCATCTGGGTAACTCATATTCTTACTTGCCCTTTTGCACTGGTCACAAGGAGGACTAATTATATAGATACATGTATATGTTTCTCCTTTGGGTTCCTTTTTTTTCTGTTTTTTTTTTAAATATTTTTTACTAGGATGAATGTCCTTTAGCACCGGCCCTTGGTAACTTCTGCACCTAAACAACTACAAATTATAAATGTACTTGTTTATATGCTTTTATGCCACGGGGAGGACTGTAAAAGTTCATCTAAATATAATACATGTAGTATCTTTTTTTAATTGTTGCAGCTTCTGGTAATAATCAACTAACTTGTCCTCTTTATTGAGTATGCTTATCAGACACTAGTTGAGTATCCTATGTTATAGGGTTGTACTAAACTACGAAACGAAATCGAAACGCAACGAACGAAACGAAACGAAACGAAATATTACGCAACGAAATATACTAAAATGCGAACCGAAACGCAGCGAAACGAAATATACTAAAATGCGAAACGCAACGAAATATACTAAAATGCAAAACGAAACGAAAATATACTAAAATCCAATAAGAACAACATGAATGGAACGAGAAGTGATGAAAAAGTCTAAGCAGAATTTTATACTGATATGCATGTATAAGAAGATTTATGAACCATTCTTCAAGACAAAAATTTAATGTATAAGATTTATGAACCGTTCGTCAAAACAAACAAAATAAAAATTTATCAGCGACCATTATGCCAGGTAGAATCCTCTTTTCAATAAGGAGCACACTCAATAAATGAGGTAAGAAGGATATCCAGGCATTCCTGTCAGGGTTTTTGTAGTATCTCAAGAGTCGGACCTCAGGGCCTATGCGTCTGGTCTAACAGCTTAAAAGGGGGTGCAGGAAATACTTACATGCCACTCCATGATCATCCCTACAGTGATGTGAACATTATTTACAGTGTAGTGCAAACGGGGAAAAGAACCACGGACCGGGGCACAAATTCAGCCCCAAACATTAAAAGGCTCTGCAACGGGGAATACCGACCTGGACAACTATACATACTATCTAGTCGAGTAGCCCTAGATACCACTGATGCCGATGTACATGCACTATGCAGGGGCGGATCCATGATTTTAAGTTAGGGGGGCGCATTTAAAAAAATTGCGCCGAGCGGAGGGAGTCGCGAAAATGTTTGGGATATTTCGTGCGAAAAATCGATTTTTCGCCAAAAAATAATATTTTTTCCAATTTTAGGGGGGGGGGGGGGCGCGCCGGGTGCCCCCCCCCCCCCTGGATCCGCCCCTGCTATGTACAAAACCGGCTGTATTAAAGATAAAGGAAAGCGGAAAATCCTCAAGAAACCATCGAACTGTCAGAGGAACAACCGAAACCTGCAGACATCAAGTAAATGAGAGGTCTGCTTGACTTCCACAGCGTTCAATGAAAGTCAACTGACAGCCCCACGTTTTCCATCTTCACAATAAAAAAGAAAAGAAATTCGTTCTTTGTAAAAGTGAATCAGTTTACCACAAAATTTAAAAGCGTTTTCGATTCACATTATCAGATGCATATTCGTCTGACATACAAACTGGTCGCCATGATATAGCTGAAATATTGTTGAACGTGGCGTTAAAACACCATAAATAAAAAAAAATCAATACAATCGATCTAGACATTTTCATATCAGTGTGGAAACAAATTTATTATTCGTGCACATTTCAGAACATACATATACGCATACAGAGTACGTAATAACGCATCATTTATTATAGTAAATCCGATTACTGTGGATTCAATTATTTTTGTGGGTATCAATTTTCGTAAACTGAAAAAAAAAATGGCAAGTTGTGGATACTCACTTTCGTGGTGTGTGGAATTCTACCAGATCATCTTTTATAGAATAATAGAATAAATCGTGGACAGGTCGTTGGAAAATTGGTACCTGAATGAAGCCACAGTTAATGAGAGTCACGATGATATCTTAATAGAATATCTTAAGAACATCTCTACGGAAACGATAACTTCGTTTGTTGTTATTTTACATTCGCATTATTTTTTTTATGTTTAGTCGGTTTCGAATTACGAACAATAAATGTTGAATTTTAGAGGACTACTTTGTGGTGCAAGGACAGTGCAGTTTTTTTTCAATTTAGAACTGATTAGTTTCCTAATTAACTCGTAGCCAGGGCCTGGGTGGCTCAATGAGTTGGGTTGTTGGATTATCTAACAACTCGTACAAGCCTATCACCAATACGGCATGGGTTCGCGCCCGGCGTTGTAAATTACAAAAAAGGGTGCACTCGACTCGCAGTCGCATGTGATAAAGTTTACCAGTTGCTTGCCCATGGTCGGTGGTTCTCTCCGGGTACTCAGGCTTCTTCCACCACTAAAACTGGTCGCCATGATATAGCTGAATATTGCTGAAAGTGGCGTTAAACACCAAAAATCAAAATCAATCAATCAAATCAATACGATGTACCTTTTGTGAAATCAGCATTGAATTTTACAGTACTAGCACAGAAGCTCCTTTCGAAAAAAAATATTATTATTAATAACTATTTTTATTATTATGACATTGCACTTCGTGGTCTGATAAATTCACCATGAAATGTATGCCCGCTTTATTTTGGACAGGGGCCACATAGACAATACGCATGTTTGTGGAAACCCCATTATTTGCTTGCATGTGAAGCGACAGGGTTTTCATCATAATAAATGATCCTCAGTGTCTTAAGATATTTAATTTCTTTTGACGCCAGATAATGTATATAGTACTTGAAACATGTTCGCTGCTCCGTTAATTACGGGTATTATGATGGAACCGTAACCGATGCCTATCAGAGAATTTCAAAGGCAGAATATTGTCACTGTAACTATTAGCTGCTAGACTACATTGAATTCTGAGTTTTTAATTAATAATGAGAACTGTCTTGCTTCTGATGAATGATAATTATAGGGAAAACTTCATCGCGTTTCGCTAAATTCCGTTTCGTTCTATTGCGTTTCGCACTTTAGTATATTTCGTTTCGTTTCGTTGTGTTCATTTCATTTCGTTTCGCATTATAGTAAATTTCATTTCGTTGCGTTGCGTTTCGTTTCGCCTTTTAGTATATTTCGTTGCGTTTCGTAATATTTCGTTTCGTTTCGTTCGTTGCGTTTCGATTTCGTTTCGTAGTTTAGTACAACCCTATGTTATATAGGTATCATCCAATATTATTGTTATATTCTGTTATTTTATTGTTACATTGTATTGTGTGTATACATTACACATTGTACCCATATATTTAATCATTGTAATGATCTTGTCCTTGATTGGAAATAAACACATTTGTATTTGTATTACACCCTTCTTTACTCAGAATATTTCATCAAAAAGTTTTATGGGCCCGGGGGGCTCAATGAGTTAGGTGGTTGTAGGGGGCCCGGGGGGCTCAATGAGTTAGGTGGTTGTAGGGGGCCCGGGTGGCTCAATGAGTTAGGTGGTTGTAGGGGGCCCGGGTGGCTCAATGAGTTAGGTGGTTGTAGGGGGCCCGGGTGGCTCAATGAGTTAGGTGGTTGTAGGGGGCCCGGGTGGCTCAATGAGTTAGGTGGTTGTAGGGGGCCCGGGTGGCTCAATGAGTTAAGTGGTTGGATTACCTAACAACTCATACAAGCCTATCACCAATACGGCGTGGGTTCGCGCCCGGCTTTGTAAATTACACAAAAGGGTGCACTCGACTCGCAAGTGATAAAGATTACCAGTTGCTTGCCCATGGTCGGTGGTTCTCTCCTGTTACTCCGGCTTCTTCCACCACTAAAACTGATCGCCATTACATAGCTGAAATATTGCTAAAAGTGGCGTTAAACACCAAAAATCAATCAAGGGCCCGGGTGGCTCAATGAGTTAGGTAGTTGGATTACCTAACAACTCATACAAGCTTATCACCAATACGGCGTGGGTTCGCGCTCGGCTTTGTAAATTACAAAAAAGGTGCACTCGACTCACAACCACAAGTGATAAAGTTTACCAGTTGCTTGCCCATGGTCGGTGGTTCTCTCCGGTACTCCGGCTTCTTCCACCACTAAAACTGGTCCCCATGATATAGCTGAAATATTGCTGAAAGTGGTGTTAAACACCAAAAATCAAATAAAATTATCAAAAAATCAATCAATCAAATCAAAAAGTTTGAACCGCATCAGTGGCGTAATGGTTAGCGTGCTCGCTTCGAGTGCGGTAGATCATGGGTTCGGGCCCAGGTTGGGTCAAACCAAAGACTATTAAATTAGTATTTGTTGCTTCTCTGCTAAGCACGCAGCATTAAGGAGAAAAAACAAAGACTGGTTGGCTCGGAATCAGAATAATTTTCCGAGTGGAGCGACATGTCTACTCGCGGACTGTTGTTTCAGTGAGCTAGCACTATAAAAATCCAACTCGGTGTGGTGGTCTAGTACAAAGCGGACCACATCATCATCTCATTGAAAATTTGCTGAATTGGCGTTAAACAGCAACCACCCACTCACTCACTCAATAAGTTTTTACAAGTAACTCCTTTTCTTCAAACTGCTTGCTTGTGTTTTCCTATATGGAGATTTGCATATCATTACAGCATCATTGAAGGAGTTGTTTCCCTTTTTGACTTAAAAAAATTACATAAAAAAGATTTGAAATGTAGGAGGAATTAAATGGGAATTCCTTAAAACTTTGCTAGCTAGCTTATTACCATATTAGAGGGATTTATTGTTCTCTTTGAGTATGTCGTAGCAAAGACGTAAATTGTCTTTGTATGGGAAATGCCTACATTTTTTATGTGTTTTATTGTGTCAGTTTGATATGTACATTTTTCCAACTTCCTGTAGATGGCAACAATAATATGTAGATAATGTATGGATTACTGAAAATAAAATATAATTGTTGTCTTTTTGTCATTTTTTATTTTAATTAATTTTTAATTATATGACATATTCACAATATTAATAACGACAACAGCACACAACAACTGACACATTTGAAATGTGCAAAATACACAAGAGAGACTGATGAGCACAATTAGGTAGGGTTATAGGGGCTTCTAAAAAAAAGAAGAAGAAGAAGACAGCCGATCCTTTAATTTCACGTTCCACTATATAGATGATGTCCTTTCACTTAATAATTCTAGAGTTGGTGATTTTGTTGAACACATCTATCCCATTGAGCTTGAAATAAAGGATATCACAAATACAGATAGATCTGCTCCATATCTTGACCTACATCTCAAAATTGACAGTGAGGGGCAGTTAAGAACGAAACTTTACCACAAAAGACATGATTTCAATTTTCCCATTGTGAACTTTCCATTTAATTATATACAAGTTGATACATACATGTACATCAACATTCCAGCAGTGCCTGGATAAATATCTCTCAGTTGATTCGATATTCCAGAGCTTGTGGTTCCTATCAGGATTTCTTTGATAGAGGGTTGCTGCTAATGAAGAAGCTAATGAATCAAGGGTTCCTATTGGTCAAGTTGAAATCATCACTTCGAAAGTTTTACGGTCGTCACCATGACTTGTTAACGGTTATGGAACATTTGTGTCACAAATGAGCATGGATATGTTCCACTTGTCATGGACACTTTCCGGTCCTTTGCTCATTCATCACTTGTCGGCGGGTTTGTAACTAGAGTAACACGACAGGTGCCACTAGTGGAGCAGGAACTACCTATCCTTCCGGATCACCCGAGTTCACCCCCGGTTTTTTGTAGGATTTGTGTTACTAGATCTTTAGTGTTTTGTAAATTGTTTGTCCATTTGTCCTTTTTCTTTTGTTCATTGTGTCGTCTGTCCTTCGACTTGCGGATTCTGATTACTCCTTTGGTATCCTCAAACTCTTCTTGCATCTGTTTATGGTACTCAGTGACCCATGCATACTGATAACTAGATATCCTGCTGGAGATAAACCAGTGTAAACTAGAAAAAAATTGAAGGGATTCACATTGACTGAAACCCAGAAACTTTAAGCGAAATTTCAACAACATATTAAAATATTCCTGCAATTATCTGTACTGACAAGTCTTGACCAGATCTGATAATTATCTTGATCAAGGGAAGATTTTACTTGCTCTGATGCCATCACCTCTGTTCAGAGGAAATGTTCAAACACAATGATACCTTCCGAGGACAACTACCTGTATCCAAGGAACAGTTAAAACCTGTTTGATGTGTAACCACCTCTATTCAGAGGACAAATTGATCTGACAATTACTAATATCTTGGGAACTATTTGTACATCAGGAGTTACATTTGGAGGTCGCGTCCCTTGTATCTTGGTATGATTCTCTGTGTACCTTGACAATGGGGAGGGTGGAATTGACCCAATTGTTGTCAGGAGCTGCATTTGGGCCAGCTTTGAGGGTGGATGCATTTGAAGAGGGCCTTTCACATGAGATACTCTCTAAACTTTCCCATACCTCCAATAAAATTATACTTGTTTTTATTTCATAGTAAATAAACAAATCTAAAAAAATTGTAAAATTATAAATAAATAGATATCAATTTGTCAGTTACTTGCGACATGTTAGTCCTTTATCATTGGTTATATATATATATATATACGTCTGAAAATTAAACCAAACAGTGTTAGAATTAGATTTTAGAGCTGTCAAATTTTTGTTCTTCCCTCGATGGGATTTGAACCCACACCATTGATACACTGCAGCACCATTCGCTTAGCCTTACGTCCAGCGCCCTAGACCACTCGACCACATCAGTAGTTAAGTCGAGTTGGTAGTTTCTTTTTCTTAATTGGCTGAGAAATATAACTCCACTGTCAACAATAGTTGTATCGGAGAAAGAAACCAATAATAAAGGACTAACATGTCGCAAGTAACTGACAAATTGATCACCGATAGAGTTCAATCTATTACATTGGTCTTGCCACGGACCGAAATCGAATGCGAAACGTACGAAAATAGAAAGTACAAGCAATGGATCTAGGGTCACAGGCACTCTAGGAAATTACCCCGTCCACCTTTTTGTATTTTCCTTTTTCCTTTTTATTTTAGCAACTGATATTCGTGTCACAAAAAATCATTATCCGTCCACATTTTTGTCGACTAATACAAAGAAATGTTTGTAGATATCAAAGGGATAGGTAGCTATATATATAGAAGCTGTAAGTTTGGCTAAAATTGAATCGGTGGTTTCAGAGATGTCGAAAGTAGATATTTATAATTTAGCTCAACTGACCCCAAAGGGGCATGCGAGGTATTGTCATCACTTTGCCTCCGGCGTCCGTCTGTAAACTTTTACATGTTTAATTTTCTTCTCCTAAACAAGTGGCCCAATTGGAACCAAACTTGGTATGGATGTTCATTGGATTATCCTCTACAATACATTTTTTTCTGACCGAAAATATACCACAGAAACAAGAGGCGCCACCATGCCAATATGGATGTTCTCTATTTTTGTATATGGACCTTTTATTTTAAATCAATCTTGAAGAATGTTTACAGTATGTAATATTCCAACTTGTTTTATGGCTATTGATGCTTTCAAGAAATAAGGGTTTATCAAAAGGAGGAATGTGGTGATACATCTAGAGGAGAGTGTCAGCCTCCGACAGGAACAAGGTCACCACAACTGACATTTCATGTTTCATTGACTTCATTAATATGGTTAAAGGTCAAGCATTTTCATAGATACTATATCTATATGCATTAGTGGTGTCACCTGGCACAGTGATACATCTGGAGGAGAGCTTCAACACCAAACAGAAAGTAGATCACCACGATTTACACATGTTTCATTGAGATTTGTTTAAAGTTTAGGTCAAACTTTTCCCCAGTGATGTCATTTGGTCATTGATGCATCTCAAGGATGTTGTTGGCATGACAGAAAGTAGGTCACTATGACCGACATTTCATGTCTCATTGATTATATCTACATTTACTTAAAGTTTTGGTGAAAGTTTTTTTTCCAGATACTATATGCAATGAGGTAACTCTGCACTCTGCTTGCTGATGCATCTAGACAGACTCAAATTTATGAAACTGATATACATGGCCATTTAAGACATATAAACATACATGATTAATGAAAATTTTATTTATATCTTTCTGTCCAAAATATATGTATGTATTATTATATGTAACTTTCAAAACAAACCAACCAGTGGTATTGATGAAAACAGTTATATTTCATTTGTGTGACCTTTACAATATGGTTCTCGGATAGACTTGAAAAATAAAACACAATATTTAACAAATAATGGACCATAAACATAAATCTAAAAGTAGACCAAATATAATTGTATTTTTTAAAACAACTGCTGTAATTGGATATACCTGGTACATATTTACATATTAAATGCATACCTTATTTTCAACTTTTCAATTTCTGATTGCAATATATAAGTTTTTATAATTCTTGTGTGTAATACTCAACCGGAGCTTTTTTCTGCAAAAAAAAGTGTGTATCAAGCATGACTTATTATGGTATAGTTATACAGGTATGCACAAGGGGTTGTAGAGTGCACTGCCCTTTCCTATTAAAGTTTTCATTTTTCATTCCTGTAGTGAACTTTATTATTTAACAATAGAAAATGCAGAAAAAGTTGTTGAAAATTGCACACAACCGACTTACAAAAATTAAGTCAGAAAGATTTTAACAAAAACTTTAATATACCTTTATAATTTAAAGCATATGTATAGCATTTAACATTTTATAAAATATCAACTCTTTCAAAACCAAAATATAATACTTATTTTTTTTTAGTTTGATCAATTTAAAATACAACATGAACCACTCATCTTCCCAACCCCTAACTACAAAATACAGAAGTAACAACTAAAGAACCCAATGACAACTTATGTCCTGACTTGTGTTAAACCACTTAATAGGATCACAACTCTCCTCCTTAATATATAGTACAGAGATAAACAAACTATCAAAAAAATCAAGCACCGATTCACTCCTACTCAAAATGACAACAACATTCCAAATACTTCATGTGATGTCATTGGCAGAATTTGTACAAAATGGGGGCAACTCAAAACAAACAAATTGACTATAAGAATTAGCTACAAGTTTTTAGCTTGACTAAAAAGCTAAATATGTTAAAACCAATTAAACTTGAACCATGTTATTTTGAACTTCTGATAAATCGTTCCCTTGGATAATTATTTCCATTTGAGGTAGCTTTCATCTTAACTAATCTCAGATAACTCAAATATTCTGATATTTCAAAGTAAAGTCATCAGTTCCTTTGACTCAACCAGTAACAACTAAATATGTTCTCATCAATGTTAAACTCTAACTTGTTTTGTTTTTATCTAGATAATGGTTGTGTTGGATGTTACATCAATGTTAAACTCTAACTTGTTTTGTTTTTATCTAGATAATGGTTGTGTTGGATGTTACATCAATGTTAAACTCTAACTTGTTTTGTTTTTATCTAGATAATGGTTGTGTTGGATGTTACATCAATGTTAAACTCTAACTTGTTTTGTTTTTATCTAGATAATGGTTGTGTTGGATGCTACATCAATGTTAAACTCTTAACTTGTTTTGTTTTTATCTAGATAATGGTTGTGTTGGATGTTACTTCAATGTTAAACTCTAACTTGTTTTGTTTTTATCTAGATAATGGTTGTGTTGGATGTTACATCAATGTTAAACTCTAACTTGTTTTGTTTTTATCTAGATAATGGTTGTGTTGGATGTTACATCAATGTTAAACTCTAACTTGTTTTGTTTTTATCTAGATAATGGTTGTGTTGGATGTTACATCAATGTTAAACTCTAACTTGTTTTGTTTTTATCTAGATAATGGTTGTGTTGGATGCTACATCAATGTTAAACTCTAACTTGTTTTGTTTTTATCTAGATAATGGTTGTGTTGGATGCTACATCAATGTTAAACTCTTAACTTGTTTTGTTTTTATCTAGATAATGGTTGTGTTGGATGTTACATCAATGTTAAACTCTAACTTGTTTTCTTTTTATCTAGATAATGGTTGTGTTGGATGCTACATCAATGTTAAACTCTTAACTTGTTTTGTTTTTATCTAGATAATGGTTGTGTTGGATGTTACTTCAATGTTAAACTCTAACTTGTTTTGTTTTTATCTAGATAATGGTTGTGTTGGATGTTACTTCAATGTTAAACTCTAACTTGTTTTGTTTTTATCTAGATAATGGTTGTGTTGGATGTTACATCAATGTTAAACTCTAACTTGTTTTGTTTTTATCTAGATAATGGTTGTGTTGGATGTTACATCAATGTTAAACTCTAACTTGTTTTGTTTTTATCTAGATAATGGTTGTGTTGGATGTTACATCAATGTTAAACTCTAACTTGTTTTCTTTTTATCTAGATAATGGTTGTGTTGGATGCTACATCAATGTTAAACTCTTAACTTGTTTTGTTTTTATCTAGATAATGGTTGTGTTGGATGTTACTTCAATGTTAAACTCTAACTTGTTTTGTTTTTATCTAGATAATGGTTGTGTTGGATGTTACATCAATGTTAAACTCTAACTTGTTTTGTTTTTATCTAGATAATGGTTGTGTTGGATGTTACTTCTTATTTTTGAGAATCACTACTTGTTTATTGACCTTTGAAATAAAATAAGAGACTAGGATGTAATAGAAAGGTATGGTACATCTATATGGCATGCCCTATTTCAAGTTTTTTTGAAAAAAGATATACACTTGTATGTAAAGGAATGTTTTTGAAACTTCAAACAAATTAATTTAAAATCCAACAACATCAGCAGTCTAAAATTTTGAAAAGAAGATAAAAATAAAAATAATATTTGCAGTAACTATAATATAAATTAATACACACTCTAGGATAAACGGAAAAAAATGAACACAATCATTATGTATGTAAGTATATCTGTCCTAGCTTCATATCTATTATGAATTATTATCACATATTTATAAGTAATAACGTCAATTTTGCCCATACGTAAACACCGGAAGTGCCACAGCTATATCTGCCATCGGGGAAAAACTCTGATAACATGATATCAACCCCCTCGTGAGTCCCATGACGTCACTTCCGCCCAACTGTTAATTGTCGTTTGGAAAATGTCGACGTTCAGCGAGGAAAGATATGTTGGCGTTTCGGAAGCAGAACCCTCAACCGATATCGATCACTCATATCCATAAGTTTGGTGTCTGTGTGGGAAGTTAAATTTGTTCTTTTTAATTCAATGTTGAAATATGTGATAAATAGATCAATGCATGCCTTTTTCCATATCAGGACTGTTATCATCCCTCGACCGATATTGACCCTCGGGCTAAAAGCCCTCTGGCCGATATCGGTCTCTCGGGATGATAGCAGTCTTGATATGGAAAAGGGCATGCATTAATCTATAATCATAACACGTCCATAAATTCCCAGAAAGCTTTGACTATATTTCATGTTTGCATTCCAGATAATAAGACAAATATATACAAAATACAATTTCCATTTCCATTCAAAGTACATATATATATATATCAATAATTTTTACACCTTTTTAGGACACTAATATCTCGATCTCTTCTCATATCAAGAGGCCCATTAGAGGACACGTTTTCATAGTACATTGTACTAGTATTTCAGAAGAATATATATATTAAATATATATATAAATAACTATACAATTATAAACTATTTAAAACATAACAAAACTTTTGGTATTCTGGAGTAGAAATTATAAATCATGATTGTGAAATATATCTGTTAATAATAACATGAATATATCTAATTAATAAATGAAAGCACATAAATAATTTTTAACTTTTTCAAACATACAATTTTCCTGTATACATTTCCACATCTAATTGTAGTACATAACATATGAAAATGCTTTATTTTGATTGGAGGATTAGAGCTTACTATTTTTCAACAGTGTATGCTTAATCTTGGCAACAGGTGACTATACCCAGCGACGGGAATTATACCAGTTTGAAACGATTTCCCGGAGTAATAGATTTTCCAGAGTTATTTTTATATATTTTTGGCAAGATTTACTTCCCTTAAAACAGAAGGCGTCTGTTTATCGTTTGCTGTCAAGATGGTGAGGTTTGGGAATAAAAACGCCAACGAATTTACTTCGGTTTTTCCTTTTATGTCCAGAATGAGATGCTATGTACTAAACATATCACTGTTTTCTCCCTTAGGAACAATTTTTCTATAGTGTTGTCTGGTGAGGTACAGTGTACATGTCCTCACTGTTGACTCTGGGAATATATCTCACCAAACAACACTATAGCAAAACAGTTCCCCGCTGTTGATTCTGGGAACATATCTCACCAAACAACACTATACCAAAACAGTTCCCTCAGGTGAAGACCATGTTAGAATAATAGCATCAAAGGAAGGAGACTGGTTTAATATACACATGTACTAAATAGAAAGAGATATACAGTACACGACTGGGTGTCACAAACCTCAATCAAATTTATATATCAATTAAACATTAAGCCACAGTACAGGGGGTAGTTTATTGACAAGAAAGTGTAATTAATTCATGTAATGTTTCTATCTATTCGTCACAGTACAGGGGGGGGGGGTAGTTTATTGACATGAAAGTGTATTTAATTCATGTAATGTTTCTATCTATTCGTCACAGTACCGGGGGTAGTTTATTGACAAGAAAGTGTATTTAATTCATGTAATGTTTCTATCTATTCGTCACAGTACGGGGGTAGATTATTGACAAGAAAGTGTTAAATTTTGATTATAACAGAGGCAAAGTGATGGTCAAAGATTAAATGGTCCTTTGGACCAGGTGAGATAAAATGAGCTTCTGTTAACAAAATTTTTTTGTAGAAAAATAATATGTCTATGTAAAACATTATCAGAATTATTTACTTCATACTAAGAATGAAAATATACAAGTATGGACAGACATCAAGATGTTTCACCTGTCCTGGCATGGGAAATGAAGAATAACATGTGGTACACACAGGTAAATAAATAAGATTTAGGTGATACTATAGATTAGCTTACATGATCATTCTACAATGTAAACCACCTAGTGTTAGACCACAGTGTATAGTTACTAAGTAATAGATCTAATCACTATGCTATAACAATTCAATTTCAATGAAGTGTGGAAATGAGGTGAAGATGGCTGAAATATATTCTTGTTATGATTGTAATGAACAGTTATTGCTGATCCATCATGTAGGTAATTGTGAAACAGATCAAGTAACAATTATTTTGATGGAAAATCATCCAAGTCCATAAAGCATTTAACAATGGGGTCAAGGTCAAATGACAAGTGGCTGTCTTATTATGTAAGCTACAGGATAAGTCAATGTATAATGTATTAAATATGGTTGACCCATTTTGTATAGAACTACCAAGGTAATCATGAAAACTGCATCTATTCAACAATGTCAATTAAGTTATAAAATGAAGTCAAGGTCAGATGTCAAGAAGCTGGCTGAAATAACAATGACATTACGGTTGAACTATTATGTAGGGTTACAGGAATTAATTTTTGTTTTCAAGAGTTGAATCATTCAATTTCTCATTTGGAACACAACATATCCAGCCAAACATGTTATAAATGTACACTTGTCTATAGAAACTAGAAACATGGCTAGGCTTCTTTATAGTCATTCTACGTCTAACATCCCGGGCTGGCCACTCTTTATTTCCTTCTCAAACATACCTATTCCAGTATTTATCATGTCGTCAAAAAAAATCTTCACATGTTTGAGTTCAATAAACAAAATTAGAGAAAACTCTGAAAGTTGCTTACAATAAATTTTAGAATTCTTTCAGTACAGGAAAAAATGTTGATGACTGATTTCTGAATCTCTGTACCCATCATTTATGTCTAGATTTCAATCATGCCCAATGTTTTTGGCAGTTTCCTCATTTATGTCTAGATTTCAATCATGCCCAATGTTTTTGGCAGTTTCATCATTTATGTCTAGATTTCAATCATGCCCAATGTTTTTGGCAGTTTCCTCATTTATGTCTAGATTTCAATCATGCCCAATGTTTTTGGCAGTTTCATCATTTATGTCTAGATTTCAGAATTTACAGTGATTCTCTACAAATTATTAAATTTATATATTCTTAATAAGAAAGGGGCATACAATTGCCAGCTGCTTATTTATTACTTAGATAATATCATATTTACACCTAGGACCCCTTAAATGACATGGAGATATTGTGTATCGTTCAGAGGAAATGTTTATTTAAGTGAAGGCAAGGATATGTTATACATTAGACAAATAACATGTACATAATGAACCCTATAACAAACAAAAACAAGATGTTACACGCTACATCGTGCTAACAATACCCCCACTCGTTCATTTGTGTCAAATTTGTATATATCTCAACACTCATTACCAGAAAATGGATCACAAACTAATCTGAAACATCGATCTCTGCGCAAATCATTATGAATTGGTACAAATCATTATAAACTGGCTGAAAAGTACACAACAAGGATTTGTGTAACCACAAGCTAAAAAATTTTGTTATCACTGTAACCTGGAGAGGGGAGACATGGTACAAGTCACCATGCAAAAGCCATATATCAAATATAAAATCATTTCTTCCAGTAGAAGCTGAGATATCTTTTACAAAAGTTTTTATTACGGCAAACATGAAAAATTCTAAGTCGCACGGTAAGCAGGAAGTAGATGTGCAGTAAACCTGGAAAGAGGAGACACGGTACAAGTCATCATGCCAAAGCCATATATCAAATATAAAATCATTTCTTCCAGTAGCAGCTGAGACATCTTTAACGAAAGTGTGAACGGACGGACGGACAGACAAGGTGATTGCAATATAGCCCTATGACTGGGGGTATAACATTGGCTTTGAACATTTCTAATAACAATATATGGTATTTGTGTCAAAGAGAAATATGATGGATATATTTAAGACATACCACTTTACCATGAATATCTAGACCATAATGTCTTGTCTTATCTTAACACCTTATACATATATAAAACTACATGGTAAAAAGCAGATTAGACAAGAACAACAACAGTATTGGTTTAAACCAATGTTAATGCTTTAGTCACATTCTTTTTGATGTGTTATGTTTAAGTGAGTTTCTATTTTTAGATTCTGAAGACAGTAACATATTTAATCCAGTATATGAAATATGAGTTCAAGTATGATGGCACCACCTCTATTCTGTGAGGCAGCACTGTGTATTACAGGTATAAGTTCATTATCTAGGTCGTTCATGTACATATCAGGTAGTCTTTCACCATTAGCTCCTATCTCATAACCTACCTATAAATAACAACAAAACATCAATTTAAATAACTCCATATTTATAAAGTTTTAGACATTTTTGTATATAACAGGCTATTTCACAGACCTGTACGCAAGGAGGTTCATTCCAATAAATAATTACCATGGGAGAAAGAGAACGACAATCAATTTTTTTAATTGATTAATTTAAATGTAATGACACTAAAATTTTCATACTTTTCAAATTTTTTTTTTTTATAAAGTTTTTATTGTGAGAGGGCCACTAACGACATAAAAACAATAATATAAAAACAAATTTTCCTGTGAACACTGAAAGCAATGTCTCACTAATATAACAAAACCAAAATGCTACGCTACTCATTTCATTTTTGCCCCTAATCTTAACTGAATTACCTTTTCAATTTCAATGTTAACTCTCAGTCCAATCTTTGTCAACGAAGCTTCTTTTAATTTATCCAGATGAGGTGTTAATGCAATGCATGAAGCATTAGACAAAGTTTCAGCCAGTCGACTTAAATCTACGGGTTCCCAACGTGTTGACCCTGAATCTTTATTCTGTATAAAGAACACATCTGTCCATCTGATAATACGTTTCTCTCCTACATAGTCTGTAGCATTAGGAATGTGGATACTTTCTATACCATCCATAGTCATATCATCAATAGGACTTTTTACACTGAATCAAAATAAAGAATTACTTATTTTTTATCAAAGGGAGGTAACTGGTATGTTGGGAATTAACTAGGTTAGGTTATAATGATTCTTTAATAGTGCTTACAATTCTATTGGAGTGAGTTTTTGACAATTGTTTAATGCCAAGTGAGCTATTTTTCAGCTATATCATGGCAGGAACAAGTTACTTTTTGATGAGATAATGATGATATCTGTTTTGAACTAGATCAACACACCAAGTTTGATTTATTTTAGTGCTAGCTGACTCAAACAAGAGTCTATGAGTGTAGACATATAGCTTCACTCAGACACATTATTCTGTCCCTGAGCCAATCGGTCTTTATTCTTAATGCTGCATACATAGCAGAGAAGCAGAAATACCAGTTGTATAGCCTTTGGTGAGACTCGACCGGTGATCAAACTCTTGATCCTCTACACATGAGGTAACCATACTAATAATTTCACCACTGCAGCGTTTCAATCCTATTTGATATTATAACACAATCCTGTTTGAAAATATGCTAACATAACTTTTTATATTGGCGATGACCCAGTAATAGTGACATGAATTATTCATCTGTCAACAGTGTTCTTCTGTTCTGTTGTTGATGTTTGTATGTACACTTCAAAATAGAGGGAAATTAAGACAAGACATACATAAAATAAGTTCTTAATCAGTAAAATGGCATGTATGTGAACTTTCCACATTTCATAAATATTTACCCAATGTTAATATTTTTATCATCGTCTCCCCAAACTATGGACACAACTTCATCAGGAGTAGCAGCCATTATACTGCCACATTCTATCATATAGTCATTCATATCTTTCAAAGCCTGTTTAAGGGCCAACATGGACTCTGGTGTAATCTGTACCATCAGACCGTCCTCCACTATACTAGATTTGGCTTTTAGTCCTGAACTGGTCTTCAAAGCCCCGTTAAATACCACAAAACTGGCACCAGTTACTGAAGTAATATAAATCATTCTGTTAAAAACAGGAACAACAAAATATTATTGATAATTACTGTTCAAATATTGGTAGAATGAAATAGTCCATTGGGTATTGATTGATTAATTGATCAATCGATTGGTCGGTTGATTGCATGCTTGTTGTTGTTGAATATGAAATTAGCAGTATTTTAGGCTCTGAAATAGATATATGGAGGAAAGTGTTGACTGCCACAAATAAAAAGAAGAGATTAAAGATAAGGTTGGTAAATGTTGGATTGTAACTAGCTGCTGTTCGCAAACAGTTTCTCAATAGGAACTGTGCCTAGTAGTCTTTTATGTGCACAAAGCTTTTAATTCTCCAAACACGAGTTACACATTTACATCACATCCTTCAGACCAGTTGTGTACTTGATTCTTCACTTACATTGGCATTGAAATTACAATCTTAATGAAGAACAAAAATTTTGTAAATGTCCTAATAAATAGTCTTTATATTTGGTTCCAATTGGCACCAAGTGTTTTTTTGGAGAAGATTAAAATGAGGGATAAACGTCCATCTACATGTATTTAACATATGATCATTGGTTTGTTTCAAACGTCCAAGAAGGATCCAAATGTGAGCAGCTGTGGAATGAAAAACAGACACCCAGTGATAGGAAAAATATTATAACTAAACTAGAGGCTCAGTGGGCTGAGCCTGTGTCGCTCACCTTTCATTCTACTTTGAGGAAACTTAATACAGAGCCTTCCATAGGTGCTTCCCACCAAGTTTCGGTTCATTTGGCCAAGCAGTTTCAGAGAAAAAGATTTTTAGAAATCAACCGACCAGAAACAAGAATTGTCTATGGCAGCCATGTTTGTTACCAGATCAGGATAAAATTAGCAATCTTTATAGAGAACCTTCCATAGATGCTTCCTACTAAGTTTCGATTCAATTGACTAAGCAATTTCAGAGGAGAAGATTTTTAAAAATCTGCCAATTAGAAACAAGAATTGCCTGTGGTGGCCATGTTTGTTAATGGATCGGGACAAAACTACCATTCTTTATAGAGGACCTTCCATAGATGCCACCTACCAAATTTCAGTTCATTTGGGAAAGCGGTTTCAGAGGAGAAGATTTTTTAGAAATCAACCAATCAAAAACAAGAATGGCCTGTGGCGGTCATGTTTGTTAACGGATCAAAACTATATGAGCAATCTTTATAGAGGACCTTCCATAGATGCTTCCTACTAAATTTCGGTTCATTTGGTGAAGCGGTTTCAGAGGAGAAGATTTAAAAAAATCAGAAACAAGAATTGCCTGTGGCGGCCAGGTTTGTTAATGGATCGGGACAAAATGAGCAATCTTTATAAAGGACCTTCCATATATGCTTCCTACCAAGTTTCAGTTCATTTGGCTGAGGGGGTTTCAGAGGAGAAGATTAAAATGTGAAAAGTTAACGGACGACAGATGCCAAGTGATGGCAAAAGCTCACATTGCCTTTGGCAAGGTGAGCTAAAAAGAATACAAGATTTGTTTGTATTTGTAGTGAAACCTGTCTAAACTGAACATATGTAGGACCTAACTGCCTTGTTATGAAAGATGACATGTTGATATAGCATTTATAGACCATAATGCCTGGGTAATTTACACCTGTATATCTCTCAAATCATTTTAATTTGCAAGGGAATCCCTTTCTTTTTTTAATACTGTCTCTGTGATTTGATTGGCTGTAAATAGTTTGTCAGTACATATCAAAAGGCTTTAAAATGACTCATGACTACCAGGAATGTTCTCTCAATTGACCCATGGGGATGAGTAGCTGTGGGTTACCAAGGATGGGTTTATACAGAATTGCGTTTGAGACAGTGTTCTAGTTTAGACAGGTATAATTGTAACAGTTATTTATAGATAGAATAAAAATTACACACCAAGATTACCTTTTCTGGGTTTATTCTGTATGTTTATTGCCTGTGTCTGGTA
The DNA here is from genome assembly GCA_963383655.1 of Bathymodiolus septemdierum. NCBI lineage: Eukaryota > Metazoa > Mollusca > Bivalvia > Mytilida > Modiolidae > Bathymodiolus > Bathymodiolus septemdierum. The sequence goes on from OY726518.1 coordinate 3,214,754, forward strand.
ATTACCATCATCATTCTGTATACACACCAGATGTGAATCAGCTTGTAGACTAAAACTAGCTCCCATAGCCATCACATGCTCATTACTGTTGCTAACTACCTTCATCAACTGGAAAAACAAATTTAAGAGGTTAAATTCTGGAAACTTAATTTTTTTCTTCAGAAATTTTGCATTTAAAAATACTGGGTACTTTTGATGCTTTCCAAGGCTCAATCCAGAGAGCTGCCCAGTGTTTCCCTTTGTGGCAGATAGGGGATGCTGTTTTGATGGATGGTTGTCAGGTTGTAACACAGTGATCCTGACTATGTATCATAGTCAAGTGGGTGATATGTTTGGAGATTACAATGCTCCCTGCACATTCAAATTTCCTCCACTGGATAGTTATTGAACCGTGTTTCAAAGTGAAATTTAAACCTGTGTGAGTCGTAATGTATTATATTTCTGATTTAGATGATAGACATGCTTGCAGTGACTACATCATCCACTTTTAACAAAAAATATGAATTCTAATTGACTTGGGGAGTAAATCTCAATTGGAATAAAATTATTTGCTAAATTTTCTTAAATTTCTGTATAACAGTATGTAAATTTCTGTACAACAGTATATAAATTTCTGTATAACAGTATATAAATTTCTGTATAACAGTATATCAATTTCTGTATAACAGTATATAAATTTCTGTATAACAGTATATCAATTTCTGTATAACAGTATATCAATTTCTGTATAACAGTATAAAAATTTCTGTATAACAGTATATAAATTTCTGTATAACAGTATATAAATTTCTATATAACAGTATATAAATTTCTGTATAACAGTATATCAATTTCTGTATAACAGTATATCAATTTCTGTATAACAGTATAAAAATTTCTGTACAACAGTATATAAATTTCTGTATAACAGTATATAAATTTCTGTATAACAGTATATAAATTTCTGTATAACAGTATATAAATTTCTGTACAACAGTATATAAATTTCTGTATAACAGTATATAAATTTCTGTATAACAGTATATCAATTTCTGTATAACAGTATATAAATTTCTGTATAACAGTATATCAATTTCTGTATAACAGTATATCAATTTCTGTATAACAGTATAAAAATTTCTGTATAACAGTATATAAATTTCTGTATAACAGTATATAAATTTCTGTATAACAGTATATAAATTTCTATATAACAGTATATAAATTTCTGTATAACAGTATATCAATTTCTGTATAACAGTATATAAATTTCTGTATAACAGTATATAAATTTCTGTATAACAGTATATAAATTTCTATAAGAAACATGTATATAATTCCTATTAGATTTTTAAACTCAAATATTTTGGAACTACAATGAAATCAACCTTAAGAGACCCCTCTTATGAGAGACATACCTCTTTTGTAAAGAACACAGTAATATGTCATATCTCTTCAATCTGGAAAACACCATATTTTGTTGGCAGAAAAGGTTCTCTCAGGACAAGGTTAAAGATAAACAACAATTATAACCAATGAAATTTAGTTTAACACTTACATCTTCATATCTGTTACGAGGGAAATTAATGACTGTTTTCTTGTCCTCCATATGAATAGACACACCCTTTATCTGTGGTAACATGTATTGGAAGTTCCTGAAGTCTGCTAATAAGTTCATAATTGTGTGACCAATCTCAAAAAATACTGGCTTGCGGTCCCTTACACTGATCAAAGGGCAAGGATAATCTGAAATATTGATGTCATATATATTCAGTTGAAATTACTCAGAACTACGTGTATTTTAAACTAATGATTGAAAATTTTAATTAAAACAAGCGAATTAAACAACTAAGCATGAAAATCATGATGTCATGTTTATAAGTATGTAAATCAATATGTGACACATACATAAAATAAAATACCGGTATTATTACAATGTATTAAGTTAATTAAATTAAAGAAATTAAAGAAAATTACAACAGTTCAATTAACATGAAACACAAAACAATCTTACGATTTACAAAATAACTATATGTTGTTTATAACGTTAACTGATTAATAAAAATGTAGATGTCTAAATTAGAGTGCTATTTTTGGAATAACCTTCATCAGACATTCTCATAGCCAAATGATGGAAATAAATTGAAAATCTTTAGGAACAAGTCAACCTAGTATGTCAGTTGACATGTACTTACATCTGTATTCTGCTCCAAGTCTAGTAAACCTAGTATGTCAGTTGACATGTACTTACATCTGTATTCTGCTCCAAGTCTAGTAAACCTAGTATGTCAGTTGACATGTACTTACATCTGTATTCTGCTCCAAGTCTAGTAAACCTAGTATGTCAGTTGACATGTACTTACATCTGTATTCTGCTCCAAGTCTAGTAAACCTAGTATGTCAGTTGACATGTACTTACATCTGTATTCTGCTCCAAGTCTAGTAAACCTAGTATGTCAGTTGACATGTACTTACATCTGTATTCTGCTCCAAGTCTAGTAAACCTAGTATGTCAGTTGACATGTACTTACATCTGTATTCTGCTCCAAGTCTAGTAAACCTAGTATGTCAGTTGACATGTACTTACATCTGTATTCTGCTCCAAGTCTAGTAAACCTAGTATGTCAGTTGACATGTACTTACATCTGTATTCTGCTCCAAGTCTAGTAAACCTAGTATGTCAGTTGACATGTACTTACATCTGTATTCTGCTCCAAGTCTAAGAAGTAACCGGAGGGGAAACACTTTAGCCCACGGTGTTTCCCATTTCTGAAGTAATATACCAAAAACATATGGTGGTGAGGGGAGTAATAGTTTATGTAAACACTGGAATGTAGGTCGAATATACAGGATGCCACCATGGTCACGGCTGTTTAGAAAACTCTGGTTAAATATCGTATGTCCCATGTGGGTCAATGTATTTCCTGAAAGATATGTGAAACGTTTGATTATTTCTTAAATTATTTTGTATCATGCTCTTATTTGCTTTTTTGAAGATATTAAATCCAATACATTTCTACACAGTGATACAATACCTCTTCTTCTTCTTTCACTTTTAATGTGTACACATCACCAATTGAAAACAATATTGTAAATAAAATCATATCATCTTTTTTATAAACTGTTCTTAACTGATTTGTTAAAAAAAAAGACACCAGACACCATTCAATAATCATAGTACAAAATGTATACACTTTGGGTTCTGAGAAAGGAGGTCTGTAATGTATATATGAGAGAGATTCTCTGTAATGTTTATGAGAGGAACTCTGTAATATTTATGAGAGAGGAGCTCAGTAATGTTTCTGAGAGCAGTTCTGTAATGTTTATGAGAGGAGCTCTGTATAGTTTGTGAGGAGCTTTGTAATGTTTCTGATGAGCTCTGTAATGTTTTGAGGAGCTCTGTATTTTTGTTTAATTCAATTTATATCAAAACAAGATTACTGATACCACAGTATCTAACCAAAGTCAACAATGAGTAACATACAATTAACCTGAGTCAACAATGAGTAACATACAATTAACCTGAGTCAACAATGAGTAACATACAATTAACCTGAGTCAACAATGAGTAACATACAATTAACCTGAGTCAACAATGAGTAACATACAATTAACCTGAGTCAACAATGAGTAACATACAATTAACCTGAGTCAACAATGAGTAACATACAATTAACCTGAGTCAACAATGAGTAAGATACAATTAACCTGAGTCAACAATGAGTAACATACAATTAACCTGAGTCAACAATGAGTAACATACAATTAACCTGAGTCAACAATGAGTAAGATACAATTAACCTGAGTCAACAATGAGTAACATACAATTAATCTGAGTCAACAATGAGTAACATACAATTAACCTGAGTCAGCAATGAGTAAGATACAATTAACCTGAGTCAACAATGAGTAACATACAATTAACCTGAGTCAACAATGGGTAAGATACAATTAACCTGAGTCAACAATGAGTAACATACAATTAACCTGAGTCAACAATGAGTAACATACAATTAACCTGAGTCAACAATGAGTAACATACAATTAACCTGAGTCAACAATGAGTAACATACAATTAACCTGAGTCAACAATGAGTAAGATACAATTAACCTGAGTCAACAATGAGTAACATACAATTAACCTGAGTCAACAATGAGTAAGATACAATTAACCTGAGTCAACAATGAGTAAGATACAATTAACCTGAGTCAACAATGAGTAACATACAATTAACCTGAGTCAACAATGAGTAACATACAATTAACCTGAGTCAACAATGAGTAAGATACAATTAACCTGAGTCAACAATGAGTAACATACAATTAACCTGAGTCAACAATGAGTAAGATACAATTAACCTGAGTCAACAATGAGTAAGATACAATTAACCTGAGTCAACAATGAGTAAGATACAATTAACCTGAGTCAACAATGAGTAACATACAATTAACCTGAGTCAACAATGAGTAACATACAATTAACCTGAGTCAACAATGAGTAACATACAATTAACCTGAGTCAACAATGAGTAACATACAATTAACCTGAGTCAACAATGAGTAACATACAATTAACCTGAGTCAACAATGAGTAAGATACAATTAACCTGAGTCAACAATGAGTAACATACAATTAACCTGAGTCAACAATGAGTAACATACAATTAACCTGAGTCAACAATGAGTAAGATACAATTAACCTGAGTCAACAATGAGTAAGATACAATTAACCTGAGTCAACAATGAGTAAGATACAATTAACCTGAGTCAACAATGGGTAACATACAATTAACCTGAGTCAACAATGAGTAAGATACAATTAACCTGAGTCAACAATGGGTAACATACAATTAACCTGAGTCAACAATGGGTAAGATACAATTTGTATTAGTATTCATAGAGACAAAGTATTCAGCAACAATTCAAGGAGAAGGAACAATATTAAAGTTAATGATCTTTAAATAAACATCAAAGAAAGAATGAAGAGAAACTAGAAACACTGTTGTAGTGTATATTTATTTGTTTAATGGTTGGTTATTGGTTGTTTAACGTACAGCAGCAAATATTTCATGCTTATTAGGACAAGAACAAGTTCAACAACAACTTTCAACTGAGAAAGTGTGGAGAGTTAGCTAGGAACTTTAAAAAATAGCCTTTAGTAGTCATTACTGTACTCTTTCAAAATCTATAGAGGCAGTGTTTAATGTGCAAGGAATGTGGCACTCTCAAAACATGACACCCACTATGGTACATGACCAAGCTTTTCGTATTATAATCTGACAACCCTTTACAGAGAGGATTTCCCTATCCGCCATCTGAAGACATGATGGCCAGCCCTTGAGTCGAGCCCTGGGAACCATCATGAGAAACTAGGTTTCAAATTATTGGATAAATAAAACGATAAATTGTATTACTAAAGGCAAGGTCTTTTTAATAAGCAACTTAAACATATACATAAACAATGTTGACAGATATAAAAGATAGAATGTATTTTAAACAAGTGTAGACAGATGTATGTGTTGCCTGCCCCTGCAAATTGTTTGTATGAAATATTTTCCAGAAAATAAATTAAATCAATGTACCATGAAACTGTACAGCTCCATCATCAAAGTGTAGACCAAATATAGAAAACCTAAGTTGTAGAAACTGACTTTATCACCAAACTTGATGTGTGGACCAAATAAGGTGAGCCTATATATGCTAGCTAGGTTGTATGGTAATGGAGAAGCTGACCTAATTACGAAAAAGTCAGTAGATTGTGAAAATGAGGTTAATGTCAGGTGACAGATGCCTAACTGACATGTACACACCATGATCAATGTCAGAACCTAGGTTGTATGATAATGTCAGAACCTAGGTTGTATGATAATGTCAGAACCTAGGTTGTATGATAATGTCAGAACCTAGGTTGTATGATAATGTCAGAACCTAGGTTGTATGATAATGTCAGAACCTAGGTTGTATGATAATGTCAGAACCTAGGTTGTATGATAATGTCAGAACCTAGGTTGTATGATAATGTCAGAACCTAGGTTGTATGATAATGTCAGAACCTAGGTTGTATGATAATGTCAGAACCTAGGTTGTATGATAATGTCAGAACCTAGGTTGTATGATAATGTCAGAACCTAGGTTGTATGATAATGTCAGAACCTAGGTTGTATGATAATGTCAGAACCTAGGTTGTATGATAATGTCAGAACCTAGGTTGTATGATAATGTCAGAACCTCGGTTGTATGATAATGTCAGAACCTAGGTTGTATGATAATGTCAGAACCTAGGTTGTATGATAATGTCAGAACCTAGGTTGTATGATAATGTCAGAACCTAGGTTGTATGATAATGTCAGAACCTAGGTTGTATGATAATGTCAGAATCTAGGTTGTATGATAATGTCAGAACCTAGGTTGTATGATAATGTCAGAACCTAGGTTGTATGATAATGTCAGAACCTAGGTTGTATGATAATGTCAGAACCTAGGTTGTATGATAATGTCAGAACCTAGGTTGTATGATAATGTCAGAACCTAGGTTGTATGATAATGTCAGAACCTAGGTTGTATGATAATGTCAGAACCTAGGTTGTATGATAATGTCAGAACCTAGGTTGTATGATAATGTCAGAACCTAGGTTGTATGATAATGGAGAAATTGATCTAATCACAAAAACTTGACATTGTTAACACCGTTGTCGCCACCACCAGAAAAGCAATGCCTATTATATCTCACCTTCCGTGACTTTCATTGCAGGCGAAACAAAAATCTTACAAAATATGAACGTTTTGTACCATGAATAAATATATTTACATTATATTTTTATGTTTTATTAGAATATTTCAAGAGGTTCCATATCATATACATGTATTTATTTTTATTTTTTTTTCTTGGTTGACATGTTAAAAGTTTTAATAAAAATAGGTAATCTTATCAGAAACAGTGTGTTTATAATACAAGTAGCAGTACACATACATAATTTTAGATTTGACCAACAAATAATTGTGCATAATCTTTAGATAAAGTTGTAATAAAGGTCCTTAACTCTGATGATTAAGTGGAAACCTAAAAATCAGTTTCATAGAAATAAAATAGAAAGTGCACATGTTATGAGTAATGTTTGTTGAAATTCTATCAAGATGCAAAATAAAAAGATAATAGGATGATACCGATGACTATGGAAGTCATATAAGGTCTAACACTGGGAGACGTGCAAAATTATAAAATATTACCAGAGGGTGTCTCAAATTTTACAATCTTGCACCTTTCACAGTGTTTGACTCTTTTTCTCACACCTTTCTACAGTGTCAATGTTTGCTTACTTTTTGTATAATTTTAAATAAAAATTACCTTCCTTTGACCAAATTCTAAGAAAAGCAGTTCTAGAAAATGTGAAATGTGGATTAAATAAATTTTTATAGGTATTTATCACTGTTGTAGTAGCATTTAAGGATACAGTCTATTTAAGGGTAAGATAGAAAAATCTTTTTTTTCCAAGGGGTGAGAAACAGTGATCCATATATGTCAACTATGTTGCCAAGGCGACACAAAAACACCTTCTCTTCAAAAATACTTAGAGATAAGACAATTAATTATACAGTAATAACTTTTCTAATCAAACATGCATAGAAAATAGTAAAGTTTTTAGATAATCAATATTCTTTCTCACCAATAGTATTCTTCCTCCTCCTGTTCCTATGTCTACGTGCTTAATTTGAAAATATATTGTATTTCTATATTGATCCATACATTCATGTCTTTTACAAGTGCCATTAATATAAAAAGAATTTTTTGTAGTTTTAATATTTTTTCAACAAAAGAAATCAATAAAGGGTTAAGCAATGTACAGCATACATGACCGCAGTAAGTCCACGATGCCTTCCTCCTGCACTAATTATACAGAAAATTACTGTCCAGTAGTTAGAATCTGTTTGAAAAGCACAGAAAGGAATTGCATATGGAATTTATAGAAAAATCAGTTAAAATTGGACTTGAAATAAAAACGTAAAATCTCAGAAAACACCAACAATCACAACTTGGTAACATAGTGTTCCACTGTGATTCACTCATGTTATAACAGTGTTCCACTGTGATTCACTGATGTTAGACTACAGTATTCCTTTGTGATTCACTCATGTTTGACCACATTGTTCCACTGTGATTCACTCATGTCATACCACAGTGTTCCACTGTGATTCACTCATGTTATACCACAGTGTTCCACTGTGATTCACTAATGTTAGACTACAGTGTTCCTTTGTGATTCACTCATGTTATACTAGTGTTCCATTGTGATTCACTAATGTTAGACTACAGTGTTCCTTTGTGATTCACTCATGTTATACCAGTGTTCCACTGTGATTCACTCATGTTATACTAGTGTTCCATTGTGATTCACTAATGCTAGACTAGTGTTCCTTTGTGATTCAGTCATGTTATACCACAGTTTTCCACTGTGATTCACTCATGTTAGACTAGTGTTCCACTGTGATTCACTCATGTTAGACTACAGTGTTCCCTTGTGATTCACTGATGTTTGATCAGTGTTTCTTTGTGATTCAGTCATGCTATACCACAGTGGTCCACTGTGATTCACTCACGTTAGACTACAGTGTTCCCTTGTGATTCACTGATGTTTGATCAGTGTTTCTTTGTGATTCAGTCATGTTATACAACAGTGTTCCACTGTGCTTCACTAATGTTAGACTAGTGTTCCTTTGTGATTCACTCATGTTATACCAGTGTTCCACTGTGATTCACTGATGTTATACCACAGTGGTCCACTGTGATTCACTCATGTTATACCAGTGTTCCACTGTGATTCATTGATGTTTGACCACAGTGTTCCTTTGTGATTCAGTCATGTTATACCACAGTGGTCCACTGTGATTCACTCATGTTATACCACAGTGGTCCACTGTGATTCACTCATGTTATACCACAGTTTTCCACTGTGATTCACTAATGTTAGACCACGGTGTTCCACTGTGATTCACTAATGTTTGACCACATTGTTCCACTGTGATTCACTCATGTTATACCAGTGTTCCACTGTGATTCACTAATGTTTGACCACAGTGTTCCTTTGTAATTCACTCATGTTATACCACAGTGTTCCACTGTGATTCACTCATGTTATACCACAGTTTTCCACTGTAATTCACTAATGTTAGACCACAGTGTTCCACTGTGATTCACATATGTTTGACCACATTGTTCCACTGTGATTCACTCATGTTATACCACAGTGTTCCACTGTGATTCACTAATGTTTGACCACATTGTTCCACTGTGATTCACTAATGTTAAACTACAGTTTTCCACTGTGATTCACTAATGTTAGACTACAGTGTTCCACTGTGATTCACTAATGTTTGACCACATTGTTCCATTGTGATTCACTCATGTTATACCAGTGTTCCACTGTGATTCACTAATGTTAGACCAGTGTTCCACTGATTCACTCATGTTATACCACAGTGTTTCACTGTGATTCACTCATGTTAGACCAGTGTTCCACTGTGATTCACTCATGTTAGATCACAGTGTTCCACTGTGATTCACTCATGTTAGACCAGTGTTCCACTGTGATTCACTCATGTTATACCAGCATTCCACTGTGATTCACTTATGTTAGACCTGTGTTCCACTGTGATTCACTCATGTTAGACCAGTGTTCCACTGTGATTCACTCATGTTAGATCAGTGTTCCACTGTCATTCACTCATGTTAGAACAGTGTTCCACAGTGATTCACTCATGTTATACCAGTGTTCCACTGTGATTCACTCATGTTAGACCAGTGTTCCACTGTGATTCACTCATGTTAGATCACAGTGTTTTCTAATGGAGACACTTTGTTAGTACTTTGTGATTCAGTCATGTTATACCACAGTGGTCCACTGTGATTCACTCATGTTATACCACAATGTTCCACTGTGATTCACTAATGTTAGACCACAGTGTTCCACTGTGATTCACTAATGTTTGACCACATTGTTCCACTGTGATTCACTCATGTTATACCAGTGTTCCACTGTGATTCACTAATGTTTGACCACAGTGTTCCTTTGTAATTCACTCATGTTATACCACAGTGGTCTACTGTGATTCACTCCTGTTATACCAGTGTTCCACTGTGATTCACTCATGTTATATCACAGTTTTCCACTGTAATTCACTCATGTTAGACCACAGTGTTCCACTGTGATTCACTAATGTTTGACCTAATTGTTCCACTGTGATTCACTCATGTTATACCACAGTTTTACACTGTGATTCACTCATGTTATACCACAGTTTTCCACTGTGATTCCCTCATGTTAGACCACAGTGTTCCACTGTGATTCACTAATGTTTGACCACATTGTTCCACTGTGATTCACTCATGTTATACCAGTGTTCCACTGTGATTCACTAATGTTTGACCACAGTGTTCCTTTGTAATTCACTCATGTTATACCAGTGTTCCACTGTGATTCACTCATGTTATATCACAGTTTTCCACTGTAATTCACTCATGTTAGACCACAGTGTTCCACTGTAATTCACTAATGTTTGACCTAATTGTTCCACTGTGATTCACTCATGTTATACCACAGTGTTCCACTGTGATTCACTAATGTTTGACCACATTGTTCCACTGTGATTCACTAATGTTGGACTACAGTTTTCCACTGTGATTCACTAATGTTAGACTAGTGTTCCACTGTGATTCACTAATGTTTGACCACATTGTTCCACTGTGATTCACTCATGTTATACCAGTGTTCCACTGTGATTCACTCATGTTAGACCACAGTGTTCCACTCATGTTAGACCAGTGTTCCACTGTGATTCACTCGTTAGATCAGTGTTCCACTGTGATCACTCATGTTAGACCAGTGTTCCACGGTGATTCACTCATGTTATACCAGCATTCCACTGTGATTCACTCATGTTAGACCAGTGTTCCACTGTGATTAACTCATGTTAGACCAGTGTTTCACTGTGATTCACTCATGTTAGATCAGTGTTCCACTGTGATTCACTCATGTTAGACCAGTGTTCCACGGTGATTCACTCATGTTATACCAGTGTTCCACTGTGATTCACTCATGTTAGACCAGTGTTCCACTGTGATTCACTCATGTTAGACCAGTGTTCCACTGTGATTCACTCATGTTAGATCAGTGTTTTCTAATGGAGACACTTTGTTAGTACTTTAATAAATTACATCATTTACTCTTATTAACATTATTGATGGACATAATCTTGTCTTTTTTAACATTATTGATGGACATAATCTTGTCTTTTTTAACATTATTTATGGACATAATCTTGTCTTTATTAACATTATTTATGGACATAATCTTGTCTTTTTTAACATTATTTATGGACATAATCTTGTCTTTTTTAACATTATTTATGGACATAATCTTGTCTTTTTTAACATTATTTATGGACATAATCTTGTCTTTTTTAACATTATTGATGGACATAATCTTGTCTTTTTTAACATTATTTATGGACATAATCTTGTCTTTTTTAACATTATTGATGGACATAATCTTGTCTTTTTTAACATTATTTATGGACATAATCTTGTCTTTTTTAACATTATTTATGGACATAATCTTGTCTTTTTTCACAGGCAGAGTTGTATATAGTATAAAAAGTACTTAATGTACTATATGAAATAAAATATTAAATGTTTGTTACACTGACAATTAACAACTACAATCATTATATACTAATAAACCATACCTTTGCCAGCTTCTTCATACACCATGTAGAAATGATGTAATATATCCATTGGCATAGTTTTCTCATTAGGCAAAAGTTCCAAAACAAAAACCATTTCATCTTGGCCTACATTACACATTCCTTTAGTAGTAAAACACCAACAGGTACGATTAACACAACAGTCCACTGTAAATATACAATATATAATTACCCTAGGTCAGATTAACACAACAGTCCACTGTAAATATACAACATATAATTACCCTAGGTCAGATTAACACAACAGTCCACTGTAAATATACAACATATAATTACCCTAGGTTAAATTAAGACAACAGTCCACTGCAAATATACAACATATATGATTACTATAACTGGTTGAGTAAATTACAATGATTTAAAAAAAAACTCATTAATTTCAAAATCAAAAAATAAAATGAAACCTTGTCAAACTTTAACAATGCTAACCATTCCTATGACAAACTTTAACAATGCTAACCATTCCTATGTCAAACTTTAACAATACTAACCATTCCTATGTCAAACTTTAACAATGCTAACCATTCCTATGTCAAACTTTAACAATGCTAACCATTCCTATGTCAAACTTTAACAATGCTAACCATTCCTATGTCAAACTTTAACAATACTAACCATTCCTATGTCAAACTTTAACAATGCTAACCATTCCTATGTCAAACTTTAACAATGCTAACCATTCCTATGTCAAACTTTAACAATGCTAACCATTCCTATGTCAAACTTTAACAATGCTAACCATTCCTATGTCAAACTTTAACAATGCTAACCATTCCTATGTCAAACTTTAACAATGCTAACCATTCCTATGTCAAACTTTAACAATGCTAACCATTCCTATGTCAAACCTTTACTTTCTAAAACACAGAAATGCCAATGGGAATCTTTCAATTGAGTTTATCTCGGAAACAGTAAGAAATAGATAAAATCTGTGGACACACCTCAGCAAGCCAATGGGAATCTTTCGATTGAGTTTATCACAGAAATCATAAGAAATAGAGACATTCTGTCATCACACCTTGACAAGGACTCAAAACAATCAATTCAAAGAAATAAACCCTTCAAAATTGGATGCCAATAACATTTTTTATCCTGCAATCAGTACATTTGCTGTACAAATATGCTATACGAATAAATTTTTGCTTTATTCGTACCAGACGAATAAACTTTTCAGCCTGCGAATAAACTTTCCTGGTACCCTGTAGCTATGTACAACGGAGGGCGCAGACAAGTATGAAACTGGTACTAATGTAATGCGGACCACGAAGAAGACACCCTTGACAACATTTATGAAAGGCGAGGAATGACGCTTGTTTCTGTCCTTTTTGTTTAAATCTGACAAGTTTTCCGACTCATTTGACATTGCAGGATAAACACAATATACGTACATTGTCGCTAAATATAAAATTCATTTGTACTCGCTGCGAAACAGGCCTGAAAAGCTCGCCGAAGGCTCGCTATTCTGCCTGTTTCTAAAGCTCGTACAAATAAATTTTATATTTATCGACAATGTACGTATATTGTATATGTATCCAGTCCAAATATATGAAATTTTGAGCCCATTTTAGCTCCTTTTCCAAAATAAAATATGTAATTTTATTTATTGACCTATAGATAACTCATTAAGATTAGCATCTTGCCAAAATCTTTTAAAAAATTCGAAAAAATATAAATGTTAAGATTTTGGAAATTGGCACTTTTTGGCCCCTTGCACTTTAATATATATCTGATACCAAAAAAGATAGAGGAAATATGTCTACATACTACTGTAATCTCTCAAAACAACCAACTTAAACTAAAGGAAAAACCACATCAAAAGTGGATGAAAAATAAATATATATGTGAAATTTTTTAATTTGCTCCCCTTTTCAAAATTAACAGCTATTTGCTTTTAATGCCCCAGCAATAACCCATAAATATGAACATTTTGCAAAACAAACACTTTAAGGGTGTAGGCCTGGGGTATGGGAGACAATTCTATTTTCAGTGTCTTCTCAAATATATGGTCATCTGTGCATTTGATAATACCCTTCAATTCCAAGGTTCTTGACAACACAGATTGTTTACATTGGATATGGAGGACAGTTTTAAAAAATGACTCCTTTTCCTGTTACCTTTCTATAGCTGTGCTCCTTGTCTTTTTATAACATATGACTAATAATAACAGTGTGTTATTATTATATGCTTGTGCCCACAAAATATCATTGAAATATCTCTTTCCAGAAAAAAAAAATGTCATCGAAATATGTTGTCAAAAATGCCAGTAGTGTAACACATTTTGTGTGACAAACTTTTTTTCCATTGAATTTCAAGTCGTTTTATGTGACTGTGATAGGAACTTTTATAAATATTTATTATACGCGTCGCTATATATTATGGTGGTGAATTGACATATTATGTGTTTTATTTTGTGGTGATAGTGACTTTTATGTATCCTAGATAGTGACTTTTATATATATATTTTACGCGTCGTATTTATTATAGTGGTGGATTAACCTTCCTCTTTTATTGAGGTGTGCCTTGATTGGCAGAAATTCGTCTACAGATACAGATACAGATTGAATTTCAAGGGTTTGTCAAAAAAAAAATATTAAATATATACATCAGAATCTAAGATATTATGAAACTATTTTGCTCTATCAGTCAGGAAGTCACTTACCCCTGCTGATGTTTTATAAAAAATAAATGGTCACATTGAAAAACTTAATACTGAAATATATTGGTATGAAAAAAATCAATATATTGAAAAGAGTGTCATGTTGGAATGAATGTAGTGTTTTTAGAAGTGATATTGAAACTGTGATGTATGTTTCATGAAACACATTTTCATTGCCCCATGAACATGTTTGCACTGTTTTGACCTTCACATAATTATTAGGCGACCTGAAAATGTCATTGAGGATGAAGAGCACTTTATATTGGAATGTACTATAAACAGTAAATTGAGAAATGATCTATTTGCAATTCTTGCAAATGAAAACCCAAATTTTATGCAATTTTCCAGTGAGCAAAAACTAATTTTTAAATTTATCTTCTTAATCCTACAACTACAGCTCATGTCAAAATTATAGGCTTCTACATAATAAAGTCATTAGAACTGAGGACAGAAGTCTCTTAATTTGTTCATGATAAATTGAGATATCTTGTTTACATTGGTTTTTTCTTGTTTTTTTGTTTTTTGGGGGTTTTTTTCTGGTCACAAACATGGATGTTTATTTGACAATAAAATTATTATTACTCATATAGTATTCAGGTGAAATGTCAAATTCTCACATGTACAAATTTCCCCAAAATAACCTATATTCCTATAATATAATTGCTGACAGTTTGAGAAAGATTCATATTTCATAAAACAGAGAGAAAATAACTGTTCAAAGGTTGATATACCAACATGTATATTAATTTTATGGTAGTAAAAAAATATGTAATATCTGAACCTCTCTCCCCTCTCACTTCCCCCTCCCCCCTTCACCCAAAAGATCTTCACCTAAGACAACTAAAGAATAACCAGAGTCAAATGAATACAACTGGAGGACAGAATTTGAAGGAATTTAACAATACAGCTCGGTGGCTGTCTGGTTTTTTGCAATGAATTAATCAAGTAGAGTCACCCTCAAACCACCCCTCCCCTTACCCATCCAACCTGAAAATAAAAAAGACAATTGCAGTAATTTGGTAATTTGGACATCCACTATGTCAAAAGCATTTTGTTATTGGTAACTAATTTTTTTTTATTTCACAAATAAAGAATCAGCAAAGGATGAGTGTGTAATAACTTTTTTTGACAATTTCATATTTTCTGGGTACCATCCATGAAAAACATAATTTTAAATATTTTAAAAATCAGACGGTAAAAGTTTGTAAAATTTGGTGCTATGATGTCTATATGTATATTCTTTACTGTGACATTTTTGGGTGGAAATTAATCGACAGGATTTTTTAAGATCAGATTTTAATACCAGGGTGGTATCTCAGGGCATCCCCCCTTTTTCCAATTTCAACTGTTTTGCACGTGATTATCTCCAAACATGATATTCATATATGCTAGATATTTCATAATTATTCAACAAAAACATTCTCAAGTGTATTAAAGCCAAAATATTCTCTTTCAACCATCAATAAATATGTATATCTATTAGAAGCTTCTGAAACTAGTATTACCATCTGGCGTCGGGAATACCCCAAAATTGCTATATTTAGGATGTGCTAGGGAAAAAACAGCATGGTGAAATTTCTTGAAACTTTGGCAGATAATGTATTTAGACACAACTATTCAATGATGCAAATTTAAAAAAAAATATGGGAAAATTTTGGGGTTACCCAGGCCTACATCCTTAAATTGGATAAAAATCAAAAAGTAAAAAAAAGGGATTTTTCTAAGGATTTTATTAAGAGTAAAGGTTCCACACACAAAAAACAGAAAACACACTTTTTGGCATCTTGAGGCCTCCTAATTTCAAAACGAGTAGGGCTACAACACCCACAAATGAATACCAACCTTTTTTTTTTGCCAAAGATCATTGTGCTAAAATTTTAGATGGATTCTACCATTACAAAATGTCGTTAGAGCAAATATTTTTGACAGAACTATATAACATAATAAGATAACAAATATTTTGCAATCCAATGAAAAACAATGTTGTTAAACTACTTACAGTTAATAATCTTAACTAATACAAATAAATTGGCATTCAGGGCAAATATCACAGGTTCTGCTTCTTCATCTAAAATTAAAACAATATGCCTTTTAATATGTACTATTTGTAGATTTTAGTAGTGAAGAGTATGGTTCATGGAATACATCATAAAAGTTATTTATTTGTTGATTTTAGTAGTGAAGAGTATGGTTCATGGAATACATTATAAAAGTTATTTATCTATATGACAATAAATGGACACAAGCATGCTGAATATATCTCAAGATTTAAATAAAATGGGGGGGGGAGGGGGGGGGGAGGGGCATTTGGAATTCAAAATCAATATCTAATGCCAAAACAAATTGTTATGCCACTAAATGACATTGTCTTTAAAAATTTATTGACATCCATATTATGTCTTATAATTTTATATAAAATGGCCCATAATTTAAAAGAATACTTTTTTTAAATTTGGCAAAAATAAATCCTGCAATTCAAAACAATTTTGTGATTGCAAAATAAGAAAAGGTATAAATATGCTAACTACCTCTGAGGTGTAGTAGTTAGTATGTCTGTCTTGAGTGTGGTAGATCATGGCTTTGATCCCAGAGTGGGTAAAACCAAAGACTATAAAATTATTATTTACTGCTTATCTGCTAAGAAAGCAGCATTTAAGAAGAAAACTGCTTGGCTCAATGTCAGAATAATGTGTCAGAGTGGAGCGACATGTCTACTCATAGATCTTTCTTTCAGATCTAGCACTATAATATTCCATCTGAGTGTGCTGATCTAGTATAAAGCAGACATCATTATCATATCATCAAAAGTATGGCCCAGCTGATCCTCACAATTATCACTTATTATTCACTATATATATCCTACCTTTGATTTGTGGTAAAATTGTATCTATCTCTTGTTTATCCTCCATAACAAAGTCTGCAAAAAAAAAATGTAAATGATTTTAATATTTGTTAGTTTGTTTTATCTTACTAAAGAAAGGCTTGGATAAGCAGCAGAACAGCCAATTACCGGTAAATAAATCATTGAAAATCCACATAAATCAACAGACCACTAAAATATAAATTCATGAATTGATTGGTTAGCCCAAAAGTTAGATAAGGTTTCATCCATTATTTAATTAGTCGGTACATTGCTGGATATTATCAAATTCCAGTTTTCGTAGGTTGATTAATTGTTGAATTATGGTTAATTCATGATTTTAATTGGTTGGTCTTGTGTTAGAGTTAGGGTTACATGTATTACAATTCACAATTTCATTGGTGCTCATTAAATCAAGAGAAGTGAGTGACATACTAAATGTTGCTGAATGGTTTGATATTCAACATTTTATTCCAAATTTCTTAATTTCATCTTTTTAAAGAACGTTTAGCATGTGCTTTTTGATAGCTAGGGGACAACTGGTAGTGGGGGAAGGAAACATTCAATATAATTTGTAAAATGACTGTAAATTTATGAAGTACTCATAATTTCCATTAACGTTGTCCTAAATACAATGAAAGAGAAGTCAAGTCACCCTGTTTTTCCCAAGTGTAGCTCTGTTAATTGTTCTAGTAATGGATAAGGACTAAATTTATTGATTTCATGGGTTGTTCCTTTGATGCATAAGAATTAACTTTAAAGTGCATATTTTACCTCCTTTCACACCAGTAGATTTGATAATAGGTGGCAGACCTGTCTCTGGGATTAGACACATATGTCTTCGTGCTTCATTAGCACGTAACTTAAGTGCTACTTGTTGATGAGCAATGTCTGAAATATAAAAAAAAATCATTATTGGTCGCAAAATAAAGTCTATATATCTTTAAAATATGCGAAAATCTAGAATTTGGGCCTCTTTTCCAAAATAAAATAGGTGATTGTCCTTACTGATTAATAACTCATAGATCAGATGAGCATTTTGCACAAAAAAATGCATTAAAATGGATGAAAAATAAAAACGTTCAAACATTTGAATATTGGAGCTTTCAGGATCTTTTTGATCAAGTTTATCTTTTTAATGTATAAATAAAGGTAAAAATTATGCAATGAATTCAAAAATAAAAACCTTATAATTAACAGATGAATAATAAGACTATATAGACCCATATACATGGAAACACCCTATATGGCCCCTCTGAATCTCTTTTTAAAAACTATAAAAGCTAGAACCTCAATTAACAATCTCAACTTTTATTTTCTGCCAATGATCACTTTGTTAAAATTTGAAAAGATTAAATTAACTAGAACTTACTTTATCATGCGGAAACAAACTACGATGGCACCAACAGCATCATAACATAATATGACTGCAAAAGTTTGAGGTTGTTTAAAAAATATAAGACTGAAAGTTGATATGATATCTACCTGGTGATCCTTTATCTACTTTCTTCTGACTTCTCCCAGACCGTCTAATTGGTAGTCTGTTTGATGCATCTGCTCCATCTAATTCTGTAAGATCTCCCCCTGGTCGAATGCCATCAGAAAACATCACATGTTTACCTTCACTGCTCTGTCTGTTACTTCCTAGAAATAGTAATGTGTATATGGTATAGATCTAACAAGGTCTTTCTGTTTGAAAACACTGATCTAAAATCAGTGAATAACTGTGCTACAACTGTGGTTACAGGTGTTTTCCAGACATGGTACTTACATTAATAAACCTGTCAGTGTATTTGATTGCAGGTGTTTTTCAGATATGAAACTTACATTAATGAACCTGTCAGTGTATTTGATTGCAGGTGTTTTTCAGATATGGTACTTACATTAATGAACCTGTCAGTGTATTTAATTGCAGGTGTTTTCCAGATATGAAACTTACATTAATGAACCTGTCAGTGTATTTTATTGCAGGTGTTTTTCAGATATGAAACTTACATTAATGAACCTGTCAGTGTATTTGATTGCAGGTGTTTTTCAGATACGAAACTTACATTAATGAACCTGTCAGTGTATTTGATTGCAGGTGTTTTTCAGATATGAAACTTACATTAATGAATCTGTCAGTGTATTTGATTGCAAGTGTTTTTCAGATATGAAACTTACATTAATGAACTTGTCAGTGTATTTGATTGCAGGTGTTTTTCAGATATGGTACTTACATTAATGAACCTGTCAGTGTATTTGATTGCAGGTGTTTTTCAGATATGAAACTTACATTAATGAACCTGTCAGTGTATTTGATTGCAGTTGTTTTTCAGATATGAAACTTACATTAATGAACCTGTCAGTGTATTTGATTGCAGGTGATTTTCAGATATGGTACTTACATTAATGAACTTGTCAGTGTATTTGATTGCAGGTGTTTTTCGGATATGAAACTTACATTAATGAACCTGTCAGTGTATTTGATTGCAGGTGATTTTCAGATATGAAACTTACATTAATGAACTTGTCAGTGTATTTAATTGCAGGTGTTTTCCAGATATGAAACTTACATTAATGAACCTGTCAGTGTATTTGATTGCAGGTGTTTTTCAGATATGAAACTTACATTAATGAACTTGTCAGTGTATTTGATTGCAGGTGTTTTTCAGATATGGAACTTAACATTAATGAACCTGTCAGTGTATTTGATTGCAGGTGTTTTTCAGATATGGTACTTACATTAATGAACCTGTCAGTGTATTTGATTGCAGGTGTTTTTCAGATATGAAACTTACATTAATGAACCTGTCAGTGTATTTGATTGCAGTTGTTTTTCAGATATGAAACTTACATTAATGAACCTGTCAGTGTATTTAATTGCAGGTGTTTTCCAGATATGAAACTTACATTAATGAACCTGTCAGTGTATTTGATTGCAGGCATTTTTCAGATATGGTACTTACATTAATGAACCTGTCAGTGTATTTGATTGCAGGTGTTTTTCGGATATGAAACTTACATTAATGAACCTGTCAGTGTATTTGATTGCAGGTGATTTTCAGATATGAAACTTACATTAATGAACCTGTCAGTGTATTTGATTGCAGGTGTTTTTCAGATATGGTACTTACATTAATGAACCTGTCAGTGTATTTGATTGCAGGTGTTTTTCAGATATGAAACTTACATTAATGAACTTGTCAGTGTATTTGATTGCAGGTGTTTTTCAGATATGAAACTTACATTAATGAACCTGTCAGTGTATTTGATTGCAGGTGTTTTTCAGATATGGAACTTAACATTAATGAACCTGTTAGTGTATTTGATTGCAGGTGTTTTTCAGATATGGTACTTACATTAATGAACCTGTCAGTGTATTTGATTGCAGGTGTTTTTCTGATATGAAACTTACATTAATGAACCTGTCAGTGTATTTGATTGCAGGTGTTTTTCAGATATGAAACTTACATTAATGAACTTGTCAGTGTATTTGATTGCAGGTGTTTTTCAGATATGGAACTTACATTAATGAACCTGTCAGTGTATTTGATTGCAGGTGTTTTTCTGATATGAAACTTACATTAATGAACCTGTCAGTGTATTTAATTGCAGGTGTTTTCCAGATATGAAACTTACATTAATGAACCTGTCAGTGTATTTGATTGCAGGTGTTTTTCAGATATGAAACTTACATTAATGAACTTGTCAGTGTATTTGATTGCAGGTGTTTTTCAGATATGGAACTTAACATTAATGAACCTGTCAGTGTATTTGATTGCAGGTGTTTTTCAGATATGGTACTTACATTAATGAACCTGTCAGTGTATTTGATTGCAGGTGTTTTTCAGATATGAAACTTACATTAATGAACCTGTCAGTGTATTTGATTGCAGTTGTTTTTCAGATATGAAACTTACATTAATGAACCTGTCAATGTATTTGATTGCAGGTGATTTTCAGATATGGTACTTACATTAATGAACTTGTCAGTGTATTTGATTGCAGGTGATTTTCAGATATGAAACTTACATTAATGAACTTGTCAGTGTATTTAATTGCAGGTGTTTTCCAGATATGAAACTTACATTAATGAACCTGTCAGTGTATTTGATTGCAGGTGTTTTTCAGATATGAAACTTACATGAATGAACCTGTCAGTGTATTTGATTGCAGGTGTTTTTCAGATATGGAACTTAACATTAATGAACCTGTCAGTGTATTTGATTGCAGGTGTTTTTCAGATATGGTACTTACATTAATGAACCTGTCAGTGTATTTGATTGCAGGTGTTTTTCAGATATGAAACTTACATTAATGAACTTGTCAGTGTATTTGATTGCAGGTGTTTTTCAGATATGGAACTTACATTAATGAACCTGTCAGTGTATTTGATTGCAGGTGTTTTTCAGATATGGTACTTACATTAATGAACCTGTCAGTGTATTTGATTGCAGGTGTTTTTCAGATATGAAACTTACATTAATGAACTTGTCAGTGTATTTGATTGCAGGTGTTTTTCAGATATGAAACTTACATTAATGAACCTGTCAGTGTATTTGATTGCAGGTGTTTTTCAGATATGGAACTTAACATTAATGAACCTGTTAGTGTATTTGATTGCAGGTGTTTTTCAGATATGGTACTTACATTAATGAACCTGTCAGTGTATTTGATTGCAGGTGTTTTTCAGATATGAAACTTACATTAATGAACTTGTCAGTGAATTTGATTGCAAGTGTTTTTCAGATATGGAACTTACATTAATGAACCTGTCAGTGTATTTGATTGCAGGTGTTTTTCAGATATGGTACTTACATTAATGAACCTGTCAGTGTATTTGATTGCAGGTGCTTTTCTGATATGAAACTTACATTAATGAACCTGTCAGTGTATTTGATTGCAGGTGTTTTTCAGATATGAAACTTACATTAATGAACTTGTCAGTGTATTTGATTGCAGGTGTTTTTCAGATATGGAACTTACATTAATGAACCTGTCAGTGTATTTGATTGCAGGTGTTTTTCTGATATGAAACTTACATTAATGAACCTGTCAGTGTATTTGATTGCAGGTGTTTTTCAGATATGAAACTTACATTAATGAACTTGTCAGTGTATTTGATTGCAGGTTTTTTTTTTCAGATATGAAACTTACATTAATGAACTTGTCAGTGTATTTGATTGCAGGTGTTTTTCAGATATGGAACTTACATTAATGAACCTGTCAGTGTATTTCTATGTGTTGTATAATATACAAGAATTAATTTGTTGGTGGCACATTGTGGTATAACTGTGAAAAATCACAAGCCAGAAAAACCTTGTAAGTATTGCATGATATATGATTCCTTTTATCTGATTGGACAATTTGAATTTCATGAGGACACTGAGCATGAGCAGTGAAATCAACAAGGATGAAATGTACTACAGTTTATCATACAGTAGAACCTTGATAGTTCAAACTTAGATAGACTGATAAAATGTACTTAATTAATTGGTAGTGGTAGTTTTACATTGAATTACTATGCTAATTCAGTGTCACTCAACTAGTCAATTGTGGGAATATTTGGATCACCTCTAGAACCTTGTGTAATTTAAATCTTTAAAGACATATTACTGTTGCCTTCAGGGTAATATTTTATCCTTATGTACATGCTGTTGATTGTTTTTGTTTGATTGACTGCTCAATGGATGAATTAGAATTTTTTTTATTTTTTTAAATTTAATTCACAAAAG
The DNA here is from genome assembly GCA_963383655.1 of Bathymodiolus septemdierum. Taxonomy (NCBI): domain Eukaryota; kingdom Metazoa; phylum Mollusca; class Bivalvia; order Mytilida; family Modiolidae; genus Bathymodiolus; species Bathymodiolus septemdierum. Next base: position 3,237,723 of record OY726518.1, read on the forward strand.
ATTTTTATTTTTTTTATTAAATACCGGTATGTATTCTGTTAACTTTGATAATTTAGTATTGTCAAACCAACAGGGATCCATCACTTTTACTCGTTTTTTGCTAAAATTCTGAGTATAATAAATCCTGAATAAACTAATAACAAATTAACTAATAAACTACAAAAATGTAACTAAGTTTGATAAAAATGAAACAATACTGGAACTTTTAGGAGTGTGTGATACTGTCTGGTATATTTTGTTTCTTGTAATAATAAGTCTATTAAAGAATTACAGTGCAAGTGAATTTGTTACTTTTGTTTAATTAAACATTGTTGATAGTGTAGTAAGACCTTCAATATTAAATACAATTATAGCTATAGATAAGAAAACATTATAACCAGACTAGTTAATTGTCAAATTTTTAAAATATTTATCCATCAGGGTTCTATGTGAAATTTGTCCTGCTGTGTTAACGTTGGTCATCTTGGATTTCCAATTGACATGTTCAAAAAATAATTTCAGGGTCTATCAAAGGATTGTTCCTGTAAAGTTTGGGCTTAATCAAGTTTCAAGAGATGCTAAGCGATAACAATAGCTCACATGAACCTTTAGTTTAGGTAAGCAAATAAAAAAGCATAAAATAATAAATATATTTTTAATAAATATTACAGTTACAATGCACAATTAATATTTTCATTTTTCTAAGTTTTATTTCTTCGTTTAATGCATATATTTTTTGTTTACATCATTTATGAAAAAAAAAAGATGTAAACCTTGTCATAATGTTCTTTGCTTAATTAATAATAGTACAACTGTTTATTTTGTAAACAATATCACAATTTATGAATTACACTGTACTTGATAAACCCAATTTAGTGTTTCTGTAACTATGTTTTACTCTCTAGGAATTGTACATTGAACAAAGAAATGAAACTCACCTTCACGTTTTAATGCACTGGCTGGCACAAGTACTGAGGGAGGCTGTGAACGTGCACTAGCTTGCTGCGAGGGAGGAATAACCGAGCAATATTCACTGGGGTTGTTAGGGTTGGGACTACCACTTGTTTGGCTGGAGAGTTCAGCTAAGAATAACCAAGCAGAAAAAAGCTTATATAAAAAGCATATCTCATAACTACAAACAATCAGCAACATCAATGTCTGAAGCATTAGACAGTAAAACCTTGTTAGGGATCATCTCAAAACTTCTCACAACATTTCTAAACTATATTTGTCTAGAAAAAAAAACATAATTGGAAAAGGAAGACTACTGATAACATTGGCAAACAACCACTACGCTTAAGTGCTTGAGTGATCTAATGATGCTAACATGACCAGTAAACACTACTGATAACATTGGCAAACAACCACTACGCTTGAGTGATCTAATGATGCTAACATGACCAGTAACAAGATATGGTCTACATATACATTAAACTTTGGAAGTATGTCAATTAAAATAGTAAAACTTTCTTTATGAAATGGCTTTAAACCTCCCAACCACAATACAAAGGTAATTTTGTCTACAAATGTTGTGAAAACTTTTGAGATGAACCCTGGGTGATCAGTGGGAAAAATTAAGTCAAGTATAATAAGTATAAATATAATCCATCTTTTTTTTAACTAGTTAGATCATTTTTTTTCTTGATTTCTTTTTTCTAAATGTCAATGAACTGGAACTGATCAATTTGATTTAATATTATTCATGATGAATAAAGATTCATCAAGGTTCTGAAAATCAATAAACTTTGTGATCTGAAATGTGAGCAACCTGAGTAAGTTTTATATACAAGAATTAAGAAAAGCTACATATTTCTATTACTACATGTGACATAGAAGTGGTATGTATTATATCAGCCTATACACAAACTATAAACATTCTATAGATCTAGATTTTCTTTGAATTTGTTTACTATGTAAAGCATTTACACTTAATTTTACTGACCACAAAAAAAAATCACATACCAGGATATAGCAACCAGTGTGACAGGTACTGTCAAAACCACACCTGCAACCAGTGTGAAAGGTGTGCTCAAAGTCACGCCCACAACCAGTGTGACAGGTACGGTCAAAACCACGCCCACAACCAGTGTGACAGGTAGTCAAAACCATGCCCACAACCAGTGCAACAGGTGTGCTCAAAGTCACGCCCACAACCAGTGTGACAGGTACAGTCAAAGCCACAGCAATAATTATAAGTTCAAAATATATGAATAGCAGGATTGATAGTTTTCTCAAGTATTTAATACATTTGTTTTTAAAGCAAAATTATAATTTGGTCATACCAACAAAAAATATCATTTTTATGATGATGTTGAATGAGAAATATATTCAATTCACATTTTTGTTTAAAAACAATAATGCTATGCCAGGGAAAAAAATAGTACATGTTAGTTTAACATGATGAGTCTTTTTGGGTTTTTTTTCTGGTTCATAAATTTCTTCCATCATCAGAGCTCTCGAAAACCATCGTAGACCTGACTGACAGAATTTGCAAAGGGTCCAACTTTTCAAAGTGTTGTGTCAGTCAGATAAAAGCTTCAGTACAGTAAATTGTTGTGTTTTGTCTTTCTGGTATTTAGATCAATCTTTGTTTACTGGTTTCAGTGGTAAAACTACTCTCACTGTTGTGAAGCATACTTTTATCTGGAACCAGTCAACAAAAAACATGGTCAAAACCTGGCCGATTTCCTTCTCGGCTAGGGCAAAACCAGGAGTAAAAAAAAAGGACTCAAACACAAGCAATAATGTTTACAACTTTCTGGTTTGATAATTCATGGCTTGCAATTATTCCTTCAGAAAGAAATAGTTAAATCTATTTTAAAATTGTAGACCGGCAAAAATTGCAAGGGTCTGACAAGGTGGACAAATCAAGAAGATTTTATAAATTGCCTACAAAATGTTTTTAAGCCAGAAAGTTGGAGAATTGTTCATACTTTCTTTTGTGTTGAAAAATTTGTATTTACGAGCATATACATAAATATATCATTGCTAAATATTTTCAGCCATATGGGAAACGTGTCATTGCTAAATATTTCCAGCCATATGGGAAACGTGGTGAATTCTTTTAATATTTCATTTCCATATTATACCATAAAAAATTATATACCAAGATCACATGCAAATTAACATTCATAACATCTTAAAAAGAATTAATTATAGCAAAGCTGCAGAAAAAGGTTTTATTCCAAACAAATATAAAGCACACAGCCTTTAGGAGTCAAAATAAATATAAAAATCAACCAAAAACTATTGCATGAAACCATTTTAGGGAAACAGTTTATCGGTACGTTTCTTATAAAGTAGTGGAACAAAATATGAAATATTTACCATTACTACATGTACATGTACATACAAATTGTATTTTTTCTCTTTGGCTAGATCTTTTTTAATTACCACTTATAACTAACGTTCCTGTTTCTAGTTTTAGTTATCAGATCTTTTTCAAATAAACCAGAGATTATTCTTGGCCTGTATAACTCACCAGCTTTTAAATGGACATTTTATTGAAATTTATTCATGAATAGTTTCACTAGATGCTGTAGAATGGTAGTCATGCGATGGCCATATAAAATTTCCAGTCAGTATAAAAGCACAATCTTGGTACTTTCACAATAATAATTCAACTAATTTAAAATTGGATTTCTCTATCTGGTTCTTAACAAAAATCATTTTATTCCTCATTGAGAGAAGAATTTTAACCGAGTACCACCAAACAATCATCCTAGGACAGCTTGGTTTATTTTGGCTTGGCAAGTTCAGAGGGGAATATTGTCAATTGATCTTTTTGTCAAGATGGGGATAATGTTTCAGCTAAACCAGTAGCATATGTCACACTCCTTATTATACTGAAGCTAATATTAAAAGTAAACTCTGTTGGTATATTTTACCACCTCTATACTATTTTTAATAATGGAGGCCATGTTGTTCATTTAGTGGTGTCATCAGACCACCATTTTGAAAGTAAACACTTTAGGATGATTCAGACAAACTTTGGTTTAAACTCTGACCTGTGGTTTAAGAGGGGATGTACAAAGAATGAAAGTTTATGGACGGACAACAGATGTTCAATAATTCATAAAAAAATATTCCAACATCTATAAAAATGATAATTTCTGTCAATAAAGATTTTGTTGGTTTAGGCGTGCAGACACAGGCCGGATATTGTATTACTATAACATCTTAATCTGTCAAGAGGGACTTTTTTCAAGTCAAGTTTGGATTAATTCCCCTCCTTTCCTGTGTCTTTAAACAGTAGCCATATGTTTATGCTTTCACCCATAAAACAACAGACTGTCATACTAACCTATTGTAATCTGCCGATGACATTCTACACAAACTCTAGCCTCTTTGTTCTCCATGTATGATAAACGACTCTTTAAACTACAACAAGCTGAACAAAATACCTGAATATAGAATACATTTAAAAAATAAATTGAAATATCTAAAAATGACCCCCTTGAATGATTGTTGTTTAACATCCATAAAGCAGTAATTCATAATGACAAACACAAAATCAAGTATCCCGGTGGGTAAAATGGTGGCAATAAGATGGATCAATGGGCTGAAGTTAAAATTGCAATAGAAACAAGAGGATATAATGGATAAGGTACAAATGTGGCATTGATTCACCAAAGCATGTTAAATGACCATAGATTTATAGTGAAACCTGTCTAGACCAAACACCATTATGGTCAACTTTCTTGTTCATATTATACAGGTTATATGTACAAAGACTTCAGATATTACAACTCATTTTTTGAAGCTTGGGTTACAAAAGATTTCAGCTTATTCAGGTATATGTAAAATTTCAACATAAAATTATTTTTTTACCTTTCCACATGCTCTACAATGATGTCTCCTTTTAGTAAAAGTAAATTTAGCTTCACAACCCATACAGACTGGTGCTTCATGGTCTGGTATCCACATAGGTGGATTTTGACCTAAAGACGTCTCTACCCTTGGCTGGGGGGAGGCTTCTTGATTTGTAGGAACAGGTACTGGAGTATGTCCAGACGCACCACTAGCTTCATCTACTGGTTCACCTCCTACTGCTGCAGAAAAATAATCAGTTAATGAAAAACTCCAGAAATGTTTGAATTTGCAGATCACAATGACTTATCATGCTACATGTAAATATTTCTAAATTTTCAAGGTTGATTTTTTCAATAAAGTTTTTAATATGTTATTCATTTGCATCATACAACTTTATATACATGTACATGAATGTTAAAATTTTGACCCTAGAGCTCAGATCACAATGCCTTCATAAGTTTAGATACAATGTATACTACAGTGTACATATACATTTTACAATAATGTTGTACAGCAATTCTTGAAGCATTTATTTATTGTTGATTCTTTAGAAGATTTTTTTTTTTCACAGATTTACTTAATTTTCCACTTTTAGTACCCCTTAATCCTCTGTTCTGCTATGGTCAAGCAGTTATACATGATTAAAATGTTTTAAAAATCTGTTGCTATCTTGTGGTACAGTTAATGTTGTACATGTGTATTACTAGTGTTGTTTTTTGTATCCAGATTGTTCCTTTGCTTGAATTACTCTTTGGATATGTATAGTCAGTGTTCTTCTTCAAGAACTAAAACAGAATTATAATTAAAACAATACCTTGAACTTCTTCATTCTGTGTGATATTTTCCTGAACTGTTTCTGGTGATGCAGTCTCCGTGTCCTCAGATGGATAAGGAAATGTATAGGGTAATTGACTTCTCTCCCCTGACATGTTAAAATCTCCAAGCTGAGGCAAGTTTAAACTATTTGGACGTTTCTGTTGGGGAATGGGGACTGAATCAGATCCTGAGGGTCCCCACGAATGTGGACGCAAGATATCTTGTTGATTGCTTGGTTGAACGTTACGTCTCATTACTGGCGTTTCATCTGTCAAGTCAGAGTTGTCTTCTCCTAATTGATCACAGACGGAATAAGAATTGTCATCATCACATTGCCAAGAGGTGTCTATTTCTATCTCTTTACTGTCTATTTCAGAAATTGATTTTTTTGTATGAGATTTCCCAATGTCATTTTCACCATCTGAAGAAATTCTGTTCAAATCTTGTTTTATGGAGTGTTCTACTGATGACTTGGGCATTACAAGTTGACTATTAGGACGATTTGAATCTTTCGGTCTAGCCCCTCCAATTTCATCTGAAGGCACTTGTCTACTTTGAATACTCATTTCATTAACCTGAATGCCATCAGAATTCACTTCCATTGGTTTATCAATGTTTTGATCACATTCTGCGATCCTTTGATTATTTAAAGAGTCATTAAAATTAGATGGTAGTTCCACTTCAGGATGCTCTTCCGATAAATTTGTTTTTGGCTCCAAATCAACATTTTTTTCTTTTGCATGTTTTTCTTGTTCTTTAAGATCATTATTTGCAACATCAGTAATTTCTACATTTAAAGTTGATGAATGCTCGTCAATTTTTGAATACTGCGGAGGGAAAGAGTTTGCATCACTTGTACAGTACAATGAACTTGAATCGGAAATGCTATAATTCATACTATTACCACTTGTTTCAGGTCTTTCAATGTCTTTGAGATATTCATCCATATCATTCTCATCAATCCTAACCTCATCTCCAAATCCTACAATTGTGTTTTCTTGTTCTAATTCAAGATTAAGTTTCACATTTGATACTTTTTCAACATCTGGCACAGATGATTTTTCTATGACATTGTTGTCAAGTGTTTTAACGACAGTTTCATGACTTGAATCAAGTTTCTGATCTTTAGTTTCTTCATGTACTGTTTTACATCCCAAAGAGAGCTTATCATTATCAGACATATTTAAAATGTTCAGATTTGGTGGCATGAACTGATTTTCTGTTTTAATAGGAGTTATATCATTAACGGCATCTTTACTCAGGCAGTCGTAAGAATCGTAGCCTTCGTCTGCTTTTTTATTATCATTATTTACTGGTAAATGCTGTATATTTGATGCCATCTCATTGATTTTTTTTGCCAATAACATTTCATGCTTCAAATCTAACTTATTGTGTAGTCTTTTTAAAGAAGTGTTTTCGTCTTTGTTTAAATCACCCTCATTAATCAGTTTAACATCAGAGTTATCTGCCCTTTCTACTGTTCTATTATCATGGTTGCCATGTAACGGTACACTTTCATTCAAATTTACATTGATATTCTCATTCTTTTCTTTCTCAAAGTTTTCACTTTGGTATGAACTATTTGTTAACGAATTCTGTTGATATGTTGTAGTTACAGGAATCTTGGGAGGCTCCTCGGAGACTGGAGTAAAAATGTCAACTACCTGAATTGGAAGTTTACAATATGTGTCATCAAAGTCTAATTTTTTACCTGATTTATCCAATTCAAGTAATTTTGAATCTGAGGACATTGTTTCCTTATCACAACCATGAAGATCAATCATTTGACTATTATTTACACTATGCATAGACAGGGCACCAGTCACATTATTGTTATGATATCCATTCATTACTACCAATCCACCATCAGTAGAATAGGTATCAGTTGACACCGGTTCCTGTAACATATTTTCTGAATTTTTAAGATGATATTCATAGTCTTCATGTTCATGTCTCAATGTTTCCTCATGTCCATTTGTTAAAACGTTTTCTAATTTTGACGGAACTGTCTCAGATTTAGAGGAGACAGAAGGAGCAAAGTCTGCCTCTGATAAATCAAAATTATTGGCTGGTTCATAGGGTTCACCATAGTCAATATATGGTAAATTCTCTTCTCTATTGTATATTTTCCAGTTGGGAGCAGATTCAACGGGTGCTCGACTCACTTCATCCCAAGAATGATCGTCATGCTTAGCAAGAAAATTTGCATATTCTAACGATGCATTCCCTGACTTTTTACTTGTAGTTGATTCTGAAAAAAAAACATGAGTCATGAGACTGTGCAAATATTGTAGCCATTTCTCATCTGTCCCTTTGCCTTTGTTATATATAAATCTACATGAACAACATGTACTATCTAAATCTAATTTTTAAAGAGAGTGAATCAGTGAATGTTGCTTAATATCAAGTGAGCAATTTTACATCATGCAGAGAACATGTTACTTTTCAATAGGATGATGTCTTGTTCTAGACCAATACACTCAGATGGATTTTAATAGTTTTAGCTCACAGAAACAACAGTCCACATGCAGTCATGTCACTTCACTTATACATATTATATATCCTGACTGCAAGCAAACCAGTCTATGTTCTTACTCCTTAATGCTACAAACGTAGCACAGAAAAAACAAATGTTTATTTTATAGTTTTTGGTTTGACCTGATCGGGGATCACACCAACCATCTCTGCACTCAAGAAGAGCATGCTAACCATTTATATCACAGAAGGACATTTTCACATTTGATTCTTATAAATTACAGTGAAACCTGTTTAACCTAAACCTCCTTAAGACCAACTTATGTTTTCAGAATAGACAGGTGCTTGGTTTATACAGATTTTAGCATAGATTTCCTATATTGTAACTTTATTTGTAGTTCACTTTATACAAGATTTAGGTTTATTCAGGGTTTGGTTTAGACAGGTTTATTCAGGGTTTGGTTTAGACAGGTTTATTCAGGGTTTGGCATAGACAGGTTTATTCAGGGTTTGGCTTACACAGGTTTATTCAGGGTTTGGTTTAGACAGGTTTATTCAGGGTTTGGTTTACACAGGTTTATTCAGGGTTTAGTTTACACAGGTTTATTCAGGGTTTAGTTTACACAGGTTTATTCAGGGTTTGGTTTAGACAGGTTCATTCAGGGTTTGGTTTAGACAGGTTTATTCAGGGTTTGGTTTACACAGGTTTATTCAGGGTTTGGTTTACACAAGTTTATTCAGGGTTTGGTTTAGACAGGTTTATTCAGGGTTTGGTTTAGACAGGTTTATTCAGGGTTTGGTTTACACAGGTTTATTCAGGGTTTGGCTTACACAGGTTTATTCAGGGTTTGATTTAGACAGGTTTATTCAGGGTTTGGTTTACACAGGTTTATTCAGGGTTTAGTTTACACAGGTTTATCCAGGGTTTGGTTTACACAGGTTTATTCAGGGTTTGGTTTAGACAGGTTTATTCAGGGTTTGGTTTAGACAGGTTTATTCAGGGTTTGGTTTACACAGGTTTATTCAGGGTTTGGTTTACACAAGTTTATTCAGGGTTTGGTTTAGACAGGTTTATTCAGGGTTTGGTTTACACAGGTTTATTCAGGGTTTGGTTTACACAGGTTTATTCAGGGTTTGGCTTACACAGGTTTATTCAGGGTTTGATTTAGACAGGTTTATTCAGGGTTTGGTTTACACAGGTTTATCCAGGGTTTGGTTTACACAGGTTTATTCAGGGTTTGGTTTAGACAGGTTTATTCAGGGTTTGGTTTAGACAGGTTTATTCAGGGTTTGGTTTACACAGGTTTATTCAGGGTTTGGTTTAGACAGGTTTATTCAGGGTTTGGTTTACACAGGTTTATTCAGGGTTTGGTTTACACAAGTTTATTCAGGGTTTGGTTTAGACAGCTTTATTCAGGGTTTGGTTTAGACAGGTTTATTCAGGGTTTGGTTTAGACAGGTTTATTCAGGGTTTGGTTTAGACAGCTTTATTCAGGGTTTGGTTTAGACAGCTTTATTCAGGGTTTGGCTTAGACAAGTTTCACTGTATTTCCATTTCAAAATAGATATAAAACATGATCAAGGAAAATCTTTTCTATGACATTCACTATCTTGTATCTTACAATAAGAAAACTGATTTTTATTAACCACATAATAATATTTTATGTAAATGTTTGTTACTATTATAACGAGAAATCCAATGCATGCTCCAATACAAATTTCCCAGATTAATTTAACTGATAATTGAAATTTCTCATGCAAATCTATGTAATTTTTGTAAAAGAAGAAATGATGATTATCAACGTTATTTTATTTCTTGTAAATTAAAAAAAATTGTACTTGGATCTATCAATTACATCCAAAGGTCAAGATGGACAGAATATACATGTAACATTAAAACACATTGTCATCAGATATGAACTTTTTCAAAGAAACAAAATAAAGAAGTAATCTAAATCTGATCTGTTTCCTAACAGTGACTGTACACTGTACTGTTTAAGTATATATAATACTACACACATGCTTTATACCTTCTGCCTCAAAATCGTCCAGCACTTTGTCTAAATCAACTATTAAGCTATCCATTGTTTTTCATCTGTCAGAAAACATCTTTACCTGAAAAACATATAAATATTCTTAACAAAAATTGAGTTGCATGATGTATGTCTTGTACCAACATAATAAACTCGACTGTAGAAAATGAAAGTACTGTAAAACAAAACACATTCTTTCTCTATCCATGTCATTGACTTTTGACCACAATCATCACACTGCTAATTTGGCTTCCTGCTCCAATATATATCCATCAAAAGAATAAGTTTCTTTACACCAAAAGGTTGGGTCAATGTAAAACATCTTGATTATCACTGACAAACAGTTTTTACAACCAATCAAATCACAGAGGAGATGAACAATGAGCTATTATCCATGGGCATGGGTTACAGACCTTAAATGCTATATCAATAAGTCTGATAATATCTTTTATGATCTGTTCAATCTGATTGATTTGATTGATTTATTGTGTTTAATGCCACTTTCAGCAATATTTCAGCTATATCATGGCGACCAGTTTTAGAGAACTACCGACCATGGGCAAGCAACTGGTAAACTTTATCACTTGCGGCTGCAAGTTGAGTGCACCCTCTTTTATAATTTACACAGCTGTGTGTACACGCCATATTGGTGATAGGCTTGTATGAATTGCTAGGTAATCCAATTACCTAACTCATTGAGCCGACTAATAGGAAAATTTGAGTACTGTTACATTGTATGTCGACTGTAGTTATGCATTTTTTTTTTATATGAACAGATTCAAGGGTGATGAGAATAGAGTTTCAGAGCGTGGTCAGTCATGGATTACCGACAATGTCCCTAGCTATGACCTGAATTTCCAATGCCATATGTCTTAGTCTTATTTGTCAAATGTTACGAGGGGGGGGGGGGGGGGGGGGGAATCCCACTACTGCTTTAACTCTGCCACATTGTTGGGTATGTACAAATCCATTTCATGGGAATATGTTGTTGTATTTGTGTTTAATTTCCAAGATACGAAATGTACCATGTACATATATTTAACACATTTTTATATTAGCATAAAAATATATTTATATACACAGCATATGGTAGCTGTATTGTTATGTTAAAGGAGTTAGATAGTCTTGGGTCATGTTGCAATGGGACAACCTGTCTTGTAATGTTATGGTGGTCCAGCTTTCAAATCTGAGTTGTCTTTGGGCAGATGTCATGTATTCTTTTTAAGGCATACATCTTTACAAGACAGCAACCATACACAAGTCATGATTGAAATTATCCCTCTTATGGTTCTCGATCAGCAGGAATTCATCTTAGAACAAGAAAGAGCATTCATCAAACTCCTATACAAAATAAATTATAATTCTTAAAGCACAAATTCATGCACGATAGCGGTATAAAGAAACGATGGCAAAATAGGATCACCATCCAGTACATTTTTAGATTTTAGGAATGGAATAAATTTTCTCAATCATGCCAGTCATAGATATATTTTTATCATTTTCCCTTGTTAAGAATTGGAAATATGACAATTTTAAAAACATAAATGTTAAAAATATACATTTAAGCGTTTGAAGAATGATTATTTATTTACATGTGTACCACCATTGGCATTTGTAATATTCAAAGGCTAACTATCAGTGTCATTCACACTCAGAAAATGGAAAATCCTAAATATGGATAGATAAATTAAATACTGTGGTTCTTTCTTTCGAATTAAAATCTATCAACATTGACTTTCCGCTACTGAATTGTAGATTGACGTAAAAGTTGCAATATTACCAGTATTTTCCGTTCAGAAACATTTTGTATTGAATGATCTCATCTTTTTTTATTGATGTTGGATCCTACCAAGGTGAAGGTTGACCGTCACATGATCATACCGGAAGTGGTAATTGTGAAATCGAAAATAAAAGTAGGCCGTAGTTTCCATGTGTTCTATATTTAAACAATCATGGAATATTGTGAAACCATTGGTACACAGTATTTTAAAACAGAACATTTCAGTATTCTCTACTTTAAACATGGCGTCTAATACAAATGATACAACACCAGACATTAGATCTGTTAAACCACAGCCTTTCGAATATTTCCTCGTTTTGGATTTTGAAGCAACTTGTGACGATGGAGTTCAAATGACACCACAGGTAATAATACTAATAATAGACAAGCAAAGTGTCCACGTACTAAGATTCATAAAACATACAACAAATTCCTTCTGTTGTCAATTTGGTGTTGTATTTCTATTGCAAAGGCATGAGCCATACATAAAACCAGAGAAAATGGTGTAGAAAAACTGCTCCAAGGGAAGACATAAATTCGTCAAAAGCATCTGGACCAGATGGAATACCTAACCGTATCCTCAAAGAATGTGCTAGCCAAATAGCACCCAGCTTAACAGTAATTTTCCACAAATCAATCGACACTGGAACACTACCAGAGCCTGGCAGAGGACTGACTCAATGCAAACACATCATGTGTGTACAAAAAAAGGAGATAAACATGCAGCGGAAAACTATAGGCCGGTATCACTAACATCAGTACCATGCAAACGCCTTGAACATATAATATGCAAATATGTAATGAAACATTTAGGGTGTATTTCTTTGGACCTTTCTGAACATGTTCCGAACATTCCATGTGCCCTAGGTCAATGAAGTGGTTTAGAACTTTTTGGACAAACAATATGGTGGATAAGTTAACTCTGTTATTTCTGTCAGCAGAACTCGAAATGGAAGACGACAATGATGAGATGAATCTGGAAGAATCAGTAGTTAATGCATACTGTAGCCATAGTTGCTGCTTCCACGTAATTTAACCTTTAATTATAATATTACTGAATCCTAAAAATATGCAAACTGAACAATAAATGACGGATATGTAATCTTTATATTATATAATTTTCATAGTGTTCTATCGTATAAGGTTAGATTAGGAGATAAAGCAGATCTTAAAAAGGGCAGATCTGAGATTTTAATTGAGGGGCGTAGGTCAAAAGATTACTACCGAGCGTAGCGAGAAAAACAATTGTTTGCGTAAGTTTACATCTATCTGGCATAATTATTTTGTATGTTTTTAAAAATAATTTGAAACCCATAAATCCATCAGGGACAGTGTCAGTGGTGCTGCAAACCAAATAATTTTTTTCTTAAAAATTAATTGAATAAAGAGGGAGGGAAAGGAAACTTCATGTTAAGATAAAGAAGCTCCTGTCACCTGTGTTCTCCCAGGAATCAAATTTGCACCAAAATGATTGATTTATAAAACTATAGGGGACTATATTCACAATTTACAATGTTCCTCCTCCCTAAAAAATCCATGCATTTCTTTTGTATTGCGTAATTTTAGGAAAATTGGTGAGGTGTAAAAAAAAGATAGTCGGTTCTGCCATCTTGATTCCTTCTGCACCACCTCAAAACGTGGTACACTTCGCACACTGTTCTGTTTGTTCGCGCAGAGTGTTCCGTAGCACTTCATTCGCTAGAACATGTTCGGCACATCCCGGACATACGAAAGAAATACACCCCTAGAAAGGCATAGAATACTAACATCATTAAACCCCGGTATGGAATACGAGGACCAATAAACAACTGGCTAAATATGTTCTTGACGCACAGGAAGATGAAAGCTGTAGTAGAGGGAGAACAATCAGAAGAAGTAACAGTAGACTCTGGGGTGCCGCAAGGGACAGTTCTTGGACTGTTACTCTTCCTCTGTCACACAGACATGGGGTAATCGTAATCAGTTGTAATCAATTACATTTTTTCATATAATCGGATGTAATCTGTAATCGGTCATTTTTTAGATTACATGTACATGTAATCGTAATGCAATCGATTACATTCATTTTGACCATGTAATCATGATTACTTTCTGATTACATTTAGATTGCTTTTCATAATTTTTACTGATTTTGTCTTGCCTGAAACATATATCTCCTTGGATATTTAATGTCTGATTTATGTAAATGAAATTTATTAAACAAATAATGTAGAATGGTTTACTAGAAAAAATATATAAAGTTTATTGAAATTGAATAAAAAAATATGTTATGAATATAATGAAATTCAATTGTTAAAAACTAAAAAAAATTCTATTAAAATAAAGTGGCAATCACAACATGATCAAAAGATATTATTCTATGTTTAATTGCAATCAAAACTGTCACAGCTACAAAAAAAATATTAAGCATTAATTATGGCATCCAAACAAATAATGTCTCAATTTCAATTTCTTTAGGGTTTCAAATTTCAGTAAAAACAGTTTGTCGGCTTGTGTAAAACACAACAAGCTGTAAAATTTATAAATTATCTGATACAATTTTCAAGATTTCATATATGAAATTGTTTCTATGAAAACCTATCACCATGTCCTCATGATTCTTCTTCTTCCAATAAAGTACAGGCCACTGTTGTGGATTATCGTACTGGTGCATGTGGTGCAAGGAAAACTATGTACAGGTGAAGTAATTTTATATACAAGGTGCGATTAAAAACATCCAGTAGATCTAGTGTCTGATGGTGGTGGCTTGGATCTGGAACTTGAAGCAGTCGATAGAGGGAGCTAGGACTGCTTGTGATGGTAAAGAGTTCCAGATATGAATGCCATCCGGGAAGAAGGATTTCTGATAGAAGACGGTCCTTGCATGTGGCACCAGGAAAGTTATGTTATTGCCTCTGGGCGAGATGGTAGGTACCAGGATCTGAGATGGAATATCGATCAGCTGGTTCACAACACGGTACATCATGCACGCTTTTGCTTGGGCCCTGCGTTCTTGTAGAGTTGTCCATTGGAGTTGATTCAGCATAGTTGAAACACTGCTGGTTGTTTGGTAGTCAGCGTAGACCATCCGGGCAGCTCTACGTTGAATCATCTCCAGTTTTCTGATGTTCTCTGCTGTATGAGGATCCCATATGACTGCTGAATACTCTGTTAGTGGTCGTATCAGTGTCAGATAGCACAGTGACTTGGTTGGTCTTGGGCAATGATGGAGGTTGCGCCACATGAAGGCTAAGCATTTTTTTTTAGTTTGCCTTTTTAGTCACCTGATTGATATGGTCGTTCCACTTCAGGCTCTTGTGTATGCTTAGTCCTAAATACTTTGCTGAGTCTACCACTTCAAGGGTATGGCCATGGATGTTATACTTATGGCTGATGATGTTTCTCTTGCTTGTGATGTTAGTTACTTGGCACTTCTTGGGATGAAACTCCATGAGCCAGTCTCTTTCCCACTTCTGTAGTTGTTCCAGGTTATCTTAGAGTTTTCTGGCATCTTCAGTGGTCTTAATATCACTATACAAGGCACAGTCGTCAGCGAATAGTCACGTTGTTGATCCCTCTGAAACTGCATCAGGTAAGTCATTAATATAGACCAGGAACAGCAACGGACCCAGGACACTGCCTTGGGGGCACACCAGAATGGACAGGAGCAGTGGTGGATTTAACTCCTTCCACAAGAACTTGCTGTGTGCAGCCTTCAAGGAAATTGGCTATCCAGTGGTTATTGCTATGTCATAAGTTAAAGAAATATTTTATAAACCAAAACAATCTCATGAAGATTTCTATATACAGGTACAGGTACATGTATTATACAAGTTTTAAAAGAGATCTAAATTGGAATAAAGATATATAAAAAGCAAAATGTAAATTATAATTTTCAGAAACATTTATTTATGATGCTGTATGTAGTAGAATAATAAAATATTTTCAATCATACATATTACAAATTAATATTACAAAATAGCAAGTTGTAATATTTGTAAAATTTTTGATTTGTTTTAAAGAGTATTCCAATTGGACTTGAATCTGATATTCAGAGATATTTGATATTTCTGCTTTTTATTTTGGTGCTGATTTTCCTTTTAATATTGGATTGTATGATAATGGATATTTTATTAAACCTATTTACATAAATTAAGGATTTAGTTTTCATATTTAGACAGAGAAATTATACATATTTTTAAGCAAGTTTTTAGAATCAGAATGACTTTTGGTTTTTTTATCTTCTGAATTATATATTAAGGACACACATTGAAATGGTGTGAAATTTAGTAATGGCAATTGTTACATAATTTGGTGTCATAAATAAGACCTTAATTACTAATTTGATCTGTGGCACAGGTTACCTGCTAGTTTATTATAATCCACAATATTAATAGCCTTTGACAGGATGTTTGAAATTATTTGACATGTATTATTAAAATGTGCAAATGTATGTTATAATATATAGAAATACAAAGGTAGTATAAGATGGAATGAATATTGGTCATAGTAATAAGACACAACATATTTTATGAAAGAAAGGAAAATGAGAATTGCTGTTTATAATTTACAATGTACTGTATGTTATTGCAAGTAATGATCACATTAAAACTGAATTGTAATTCATAGTTCTGAGTATGAAATACATTAAAAAAAAAGAGATATTGGACAGATGCACTTGAGAAAAAAATAACATAAAACATTAATATATTGGTTGTCATGACACTAAATGTAATCAGTAATGTAATTGATTACATTTACAAAGTAATTGTAATCTAATTGATTACATTTGAAAATTGATGTAATCGTAATGTAATGTAATCATGAAAATTGGAAAGTAATACTAATTGTAATGTAATCGATTACATTTGAAAGTAATTGACCCCAAGTCTGCTGTCACATAAATGACCTCCCAGATGCAGTAAAATCCTCAATAAGACTTTGCAGACGACTGTCTACTTTACAGAACCATCAAGTCAGCAAATGACCATCAACTGCTGCAAGAAGACCTTAAAAGCTTAGAAGCCTGGGAAAATGATTGGGGCATGAGATTCAATGCCAAAAAATGCTATATTCTGAGCATAAAAAACAAGTCAGCATTTCTACAGCTTAAACGGACACATACTACAACAAGTCCAAAACAATCCATACCTTGGCCTCCAAATATCAGAGGATTTAAAGTGGACAACACACATTGCAAACGTAGCAAAAAAGGTCAATTCGACCTTGGGCTTTCTCAGAAGAAACCTCAAATACTGTCCACAGGAATATAAGAAAACAGCCTACATTTCACTGGTTCAATCTACAATGGAGTATGGAGGAATAATATGGGGCCCCTGCACGGAAACAAACATCACTAGGCTCGAAAGTATCCAACGACAAAGCAACAAGATTCATTACAGGAGACTACAAGTCACAGGAAGAAGGGAGTGTTGCCAACATGCTTGTGAAACTTTACAAGAACAACAAGAACTTAAAGAGAGAAGAACGAGCCAGAAACTTATATTCTTGTATGAAGTGGTTGAGGAGCTGGTTCCTGCTATTGAACCAGACGATTACCTGAAAAAAGCATGACCCAAGAGATCTATCTCTACTGCTAAAAAAATTGAAAAATACCAGGCAACTAACATCGTCGAAAAACAAGTGAAGAACAATACAAAGTGTTTTGACATTCCATCAAGCAAAACACATCAATTCTCAAATCATTCTTTGTAAAAACCCTAATTGACTGGAACCATCTAGAAGACTCAGTTGTGTGCCGTTGGATATACGCCAGAATTTGGTTACTACAACGTACCCTTACAGATACAGTTACAGAAACCAATGATCTTTCAAGTCGGGGTTCTTATATAGTTATAGGACTAATCACCCAGCAATGTACATAAACTCAAATTACAGTAAAGCTTCCAGATATTTTATGGTCCTCGAGACTCGCCTTTTGACATTGCCACTCGTATCCATTGTTGCGATTACCAGAGTCACAAATGTATAATGCATTTCATATACACACTCTTTTCAAAGCCAATGGTGAAATGACACAGGAAGAATGACTGGGGAACAGGAACAAGGATGAAACAATTTAACATTCCTATTGAAGAAATATGTTCATTGTTGGATTTTTCTATACATTATCCCATTTTCAAATTTCTAGGTTAATCAATTAGTTTCTGTAAAATGATTCAAGGGAACAATCCATTTTCATTTTGATGGCATTATTTTTCTTATAGTAAAATATTGTAACAGATTTGTAATGTTAGTAGATATAATTGTGAGGAAAATTATAAACAACAAACCAGATCAGAAGAGATAGGAAAATTAACCACTTAACTTCTAATAACTCAATAATGCTGTACACACATTAATGAGTTATTAATGCTTTGTACAGCAAAAACACAGGTACCTTTTGATAATCATACATGTTGATATGTGGGAATCCAAGAATTTCATTGGTCAATTGTTTTGTATTTTAGGAAATAATTGAATTCCCAGTTTTGAAGATAAATGCTAAAACATTACAAACAGAAGCAACTTTTCATCAATATGTCCAGCCAAGGATACATCAACAATTAACACCATTTTGTACAGAGGTGAGTTGAACCAAAGGTCAATCAAAATGTAAGTGAGTCATTGTTGTTTAACACCAAATCGGTATTTTTTAGCTACATGTACATTTGTACAATGTATATCACATCGAAAACAAGTTAATTTTCAATGAGGTGATGATGAGGTCCGCTTTGTACTAGACCAACACACTTAGTTGGATTTTTTATTGTGCTAGCTCACTTAAACAACAGTCCGTGGATATACATGTCGCCCACCCTGACACATTATCCTGATTCCGAGCCAAACAGTCTTTGCTCTTTCTCCTTGCTTAGTTGGGAAGCAACAAATATCAATTTTATAGTCTTTGGTTTGATCTGATTGAGTCTTGAACCCACAATCTACTGCACACTAACTATAATACCACTGATGTGGTTCAAGAGTCTTGAACCCACAATCTACTGCACACTAACTATAACACCACTGATGTGGTTCAAGAGTCTTGAACCCACAATCTACTGCACACTAACTATAACACCACTGATGTGGTTCAAGAGTCTTGAACCCACAATCTACTGCACACTAACTATAACACCACTGATGTGGTTCAAGAGTCTTGAACCCACAATCTACTGCACACTAACTATAACACCACTGATGTGGTTCAAGAGTCTTGAACCCACAATCTACTGCACACTAACTATAACACCACTGATGTGGTTCAAGAGTCTTGAACCCACAATCTACTGCACACTAACTATAACACCACTGATGTGGTTCAAGAGTCTTGAACCCACAATCTACTGCACACTAACTATAACACCACTGATGTGGTTCAAGAGTCTTGAACCCACAATCTACTGCACACTAACTATAACACCACTGATGTGGTTCAAGAGTCTTGAACCCACAATCTACTGCACACTAACCATAACACCACTGATGTGGTTCAAGAGTCTTGAACCCACAATCTACTGCACACTAACTATAACACCACTGATGTGGTTCAAGAGTCTTGAACCCACAATCTACTGCACACTAACCATAACACCACTGATGTGGTTCAAGAGTCTTGAACCCACAATCTACTGCACACTAACTATAACACCACTGATGTGGTTCAAGAGTCTTGAACCCACAATCTACTGCACACTAACCATAACACCACTGATGTGGTTCAAGAGTCTTGAACCCACAATCTACTGCACACTAACCATAACACCACTGATGTGGTTCAAGAGTCTTGAACCCACAATCTACTGCACACTAACTATAACACCACTGATGTGGTTCAAGAGTCTTGAACCCACAATCTACTGCACACTAACTATAACACCACTGATGTGGTTCAAGAGTCTTGAACCCACAATCTACTGCACACTAACTATAACACCACTGATGTGGTTCAAGAGTCTTGAACCCACAATCTACTGCACACTAACTATAACACCACTGATGTGATTCAAGAGTCTTGAACCCACAATCTACTGCACACTAACTATAACACCACTGATGTGGTTCAAGAGTCTTGAACCCACAATCTACTGCACACTAACTATAACACCACTGATGTGGTTCAAGAGTCTTGAACCCACAATCTACTGCACACTAACTATAACACCACTGATGTGGTTCAAGAGTCTTGAGCCCACAATCTACTGCACACTAACTATAACACCACTGATGTGGTTCAATCAACAGGCAAGAAAAGTTTTAATCAGATGCTGTAAATCAAGGAGGACAAACAATATAATGGCCAAAAGCTGTAAATCAAGGAGGACAAACAATATAATGGCCAAAAGCTGTAAATCAAGGAGGACAAACAATATAATGGCCAAAAGCTGTAAATCAAGGAGGACAAACAATATAATGGCCAAAAGCTGTAAATCAAGAAGGACAAACAATATAATGGCCAAAAGCTGTAAATCAAGAAGGACAAACAATATAATGGCCAAAAGCTGTAAATCAAGGAGGACAAACAATATAATGGCCAAAAGCTGTAAATCAAGGAGGACAAACAATATAATGGCCAAAAGCTGTAAATCAAGGAGGACAAACAATATAATGGCCAAAAGCTGTAAATCAAGAAGGACAAACAATATAATGGCCAAAAGCTGTAAATCAAGAAGGACAAACAATATAATGGCCAAAAGCTGTAAATCAAGAAGGACAAACAATATAATGGCCAAAAGCTGTAAATCAAGAAGGACAAACAATATAATGGCCAAAAGCTGTAAATCAAGGAGGACAAACAATATAATGGCCAAAAGCTGTAAATCAAGGAGGACAAACAATATAATGGCCAAAAGCTGTAAATCAAGGAGGACAAACAATATAATGGCCAAAAGCTGTAAATCAAGGAGGACAAACAATATAATGGCCAAAAGCTGTAAATCAAGGAGGACAAACAATACAATGGCCATAATATAAATGACAGAAATGGTCCATAAAACACTACACAGACAGACAGACAGAAAACTAAAGATTAATGAGCAATACAAATCCCATTAAAAATTGGAAATGAACGCAGATGTTCTGGAAGTAGTTCCAGCTCCACTAGTAGCACCCTTATATTGTATACATTATACATATTCAGGGAATGTATGATTTACTGTTGGTTTTTTTTTCTATACCCCCCGCAACCAAAGTTTGGGGGGATACATTTTGTATATAGGAATCACCCTGTCTGTCCGTCCGTCCATGTACCTTGTAAGTGCAACTTCTCCTAAACGGCTTATTTGATTTTTATGAAACTTCACACATTTGTGGTACACTACCTGCAGATGTGCATGAAGGAATATGGTTGCTGTCCAAAATTTAAAAGGGGAGATAATTCAACTTATACTTTCACGAAAAGGGGAGGGGGGCATGTACCTTGTAAGCGCTACTCCTATTAAACTGCTTATTGAATTTTTATGAAACTTTACACAGTTGTAGTACACAACCTGCAGATGTGCATGAAGGAATACCGTTGCTGTCTAAAATTTAGAAGGGGAGATAATTCAACTTATACTTTCACGAAAAGGGGGGTCGTGTACCTTGTAAGCGCAACTCCTCCTAAACGGCTTATTGGAGTTTTGTGAAACTTTACACAGTTGTAGTACACTACCTGCAGATATGCATGAAGGAATATGGTTGCTGTCCAAAATTTAAAAGCGGAGATAATTCAACTTATACTTTCACGAAAAAGGGGGGGCATGTACCTTGTAAGCGCAACTCCTACTAAACTGCTTATTGAATTTTTATGAACTTTACACAGTTGTAGTACACAACCTGCAGATGTGCATGAAGGAATACCGTTGCTGTCAAAAATTTAGAATGGGAGATAATTCAACATACTTTCACGAAAAGGGGGGTCGTGTACCTTGTATGCACAACTCCTCCTAAACGGCTTATTGGATTTTTGTGAAACTTTACACAGTTGTAATACACTACCTGCAGATGTGCATGAAGGAATATGGTTGCTGTCCAAAATTTGGAAGGGGAGATAATTTAACTTATACTCTGAAATACGTTCTGTATGGAGAGATGGGCTTGTAAGCGCAACTCCCCCTAAACGGCTCATTGGATTTAAATGAAACTTTACACAGTTGTAATACACTGCCTGCAGATGTGCATGAAGAAATATGGCTCCTGTCAAAAATTTGGAAGGTGATGTAAGCTAATTTTGAATCGATAAAATTTGATGTGACCTAAATCCTCTGGTAAAAAAGTTAGGAAATGTTGTAATCCTCATGTATACTGATGAAATCGTATTAGTTTTAAACAATCCGACTTTGTTGAAGACCTTGTGGCGACCCCTAGATGTATGATCTTGATTAGTTTATTTTGGAGATGGGATGTTGTCTCCTTGACATAACTCCATATCCGTTCATTTTTCATAGGTAACTTGCTAATATAACTGTATTTCAAAGTTTAAACATCATAGTATTGCAAGTGGGGGGTATCACTCAGTGAGGTCACTCACAGTTCTAGTTTTTATTTGTGAGGAAATTAAAATAAATGCCCTTCAGGATCAAGGAATCCTAATTTATTTTCTAGAATTGGGATTTAAACAAATTAATTTATGGGAAATTGACTCCGGAAATCTGGATTTCACATTTTAATGTTCCCATTCCCTTTTTCAATTATTTTTATGGCTTTTTATCCTCTCTATGGAACTTCTTCAGCTGAACAT
Source organism: Bathymodiolus septemdierum (assembly GCA_963383655.1). NCBI lineage: Eukaryota > Metazoa > Mollusca > Bivalvia > Mytilida > Modiolidae > Bathymodiolus > Bathymodiolus septemdierum. The sequence goes on from OY726518.1 coordinate 3,260,314, forward strand.
TATGTCACAATCTATCCAATTATTTATCTATTCCATACATGCTACACACAAGCAATATGTATATGTTATTACTTCTGAAACAAACTATAAAATGTGTGCTGTTAAAATTTCTTTTGTTGTGGTTCTTAAAAACACTGAAATGCAAAATGGGCTTGTATGTAGTGATTGTCATTCCTAAATCATATTATCTTTCATAATGTTCCACTCAAGTTGGTATTGATCACTGTTTTGAAGATAGCTCTCTGCCTGAGTTGTGGCCTTTTAAAACTCTGGAAATAGATTTCTTAGCAATCTGCTGGTGTCATTCCTTAATGGGTTTGAATAACATTTATTTAGAAATTTACTTGATAATACATGTAACTCAGTTGACAGTCATATTAAAACTGCCCATGAATGTAGCAATCTGAAGGGATGGGTTGGTCTTAATCAGACTGCTCTATCCAGTATGAACACAAGTCCTGTCTTATTACATTTACTTGTAGAATCCTTGAAAAGTAAACATGAAAAGTTAGAGGGTACATTAGAACATCTTTATTGTTTTTATTGTGTTTCTTGAGTACTATTAATAAGTTGATAACTTTGTATTTTCAGTTAACTGGTATTATACAAGACATGGTAGATGGAAAACCTTACATTGAAGATGTGTTAGAGGTAGTGTTTGGTTGATAAATAATTATACTCTAATGTTGATCGGTATATGTTGTAATTGATTTACATTATCAATAGTAAAGGTCTACAATAGATAACTCAAGGTTAGGGTTATGGTGTTTAACACCACTTTTAATAATATTTCAGTTATATTGTGGAGGTCAGTTTTATTGGTGGAGGGAACCGAAGTACCCAGAGAAAACCACCAACCTGTCGCAAGTCACTGACAAACTTTATCACATAATATTGTATCGAGTATAAATGTTTGTGGCTATAGAGAAGCATTACATTTGTATATATATTTTTTCTCAGAATTCAAGATTAATAGTGGCTTTAGGGGAGTTTGTTTCAATATTTAAATCAATTTTTCGCAAAGTAAATCCTCTCCCCCGTGAGGTATTTATCTTTTAGCACAAGATTATTATGCATTTTCAACAGTTCTTTACTGCAACGATGAGAATTTCTTGAAGGGGAAAAAGTTATTGTTTAATTTATTTCATCCCCAAGTAGATTAACTCCATACAATATATGGGGCAAAACATATTGAATGGCAGCTGTATAAAAATATATATAATACGGGTAAACATTAATGATACCAACATTGATTTATTACTGCATTGGTTGTGTAATGGTTAGCATACTCGCCTCGAGTGCAGTAGATCATGGGACTATAGAATTGGTATTTGTTGCTTCTCTGCTTAGCACACAGCATTAAGTAGAAAGAACAAAGACTAGTTGGCACTGAATCAGGATAATATGTCTGAGTGGGGCGACATATCTATCTGCAGAATGTTGTTTCAGTGAGCTAGCACTATAAAAATCCAACTAAGCGTGTTGGTCTAGTACAAAGCGACCTCATCATCATTTCATTGATAATTAACTTGTTCTCGCCATGATATCGCTGAAAAATTGCTGAGTTGGCGTTAAGCAACAATCACTTACTGATTTAGTACCCCTGTATTATTCAGTGGTTCTCAACCTCAAAAGTTAGAAAACAAAATTTGAATACCGCTATGCAAGAAAACAAAATTTGAATACGGGTATGCAAGGAAATGTTGGGATCCCACAACTGGTTTAACCCTGTCACATTTTTGTGCCTGTCCCAAGCCAGGACCTGGATTCTAAACATCTTGTCTTTTTCTATTTTATGTTCAGTGATTTGAGACGAGAGATGGTGGTATTTTGTTGATGTATGTTTGTCAGGTAGAAATAATATAATTAATTTATCTTTTTAGAAATTTCATACATGGCTTGAAGAAAATGATCTGTTTAATCCAGAAAAAACTTTTATATTTGTAACCTGTGGTGACTGGGATTTAAAAACTATGTAAGTAATTAACATTAAAAAGATGAATGTTGTCTGGCCTGAACTATTTCAAATGTCTTGTCCTCTAAAAACTCTTAATCCAATTTCAACCAAAATTGGCCTGAATCATCGTGAGGATGTCTTCTTAAAAGTTATGTCCAATGATCCTGCCAATCGTCCAACATGGCTTCTTTTACTATTAATAGATCATAGAGATTAAAGCACATCTTCCCCACTCAAACGCAATTTGAATAGTAGTTCCATTTTAATGAAAGTAATGTGTTTTATCGATTTTGCTGAAAATATGCAAATTAGGCTGCTTTTGACATTAATTTATATATCATTTCTGAAACCGTTAAGCTAATTTAATGCAAACTAAGCTGTGATAGTAATTTGGTGTGTCCTTTCCAAATAATATCTGAAGGCACGAACTTCCATCCAAGATGGGCTCCATTACTGAAAATGCAAATTTCTTCAAATGACCAAAACTGTTCAATGTCATACTAGAATGAACTGAAATTTTTTGTAGCTTTAAGCTAACTAAGGTATTTTGAGTTATTCTGTAAAATTTGTAATTTTGATGATTTTTTGCCAAATATGCAAATTAGCCCTATTATAAGAAAAATTGATTCCAAAATCTTCTACTCTGAAAACTATATTTTATTCACAATAATGGCAAGGCTTGGATAGCATGTGGTTTTTTTTTATTTTTCATTTTTTTACTAATACAAGGCAACCAACAACAATATAATTAGCTACAATAATTTTGAATATACATTTATAGTTTATTATTCTGGGAAACCATTAAATCTTTTGAAATCACACTTGATTTGAACCTTCCTTGGATGTTCCTCAACAAAATATTTTTTTTGTGTGTGTTGATTGAAAATCCAAGATAGCTGTCACATACTCCCTATATGTAAAAACTTTTGATCGATGCCAAACTCACTGTACATGAATAATCATTGAATGATCCCTTACAATGTCATCATTTTTCATAATGATCAGAAATCCAAGATGGCTGCCACCACAGGTGAAAATAAATAAAATATCTTTTTAAAACTAGACTTGATTTAACACAAATTGCATGAATAATCAGGTGAGCGATACAAGGTCAGGTGAGCCTCTAGTTTTTAAAACTGATCAATTGTTATTCTGTTAAGGACTATTATAACATGAGAATTTATGGTCAGTTTTAGCAACTTTTCAAATGCAATTTGGTCGATGTGACAGTGTGTAAATTAAACCAGGTCACTCACAGTCCAAAGAATATATCTGTTGCAGGCTGTCAAGTGATCCCATATTCCTATATTTGTCTAAAATTTGCTATATATATAATTTATTATTATAGTGCAAATATATATACAAATGATACAATATATGTGTTCAGTTTTATATACAGCCAGCCTCCATAGGCTTACGAAGCACTTTTCAAATAATTTAGAAAGTCTAAAAGATTGTATAAGTTTCTATTAACTGACAATGTTTACAATTGGTAATTTCACTTTCAATTTCTCATGCTTAATGTCTGTGTTCGAATTTTAAAAGTTTGGATAATAAATCTGGCAACGGGTTTAACACTGGTATTTAGAAGAAGTTTATGGTGCATTTCCTGTACCATTTAATGAATGTATTTACCAATTGCTCAATGAATATTATATTGACCAAACTCCTAGAAGTCACATTAGTGTGGTCAGAAAAAGTTTAAAGTTCCTATTGTTGAGAAATCAAGTTCCTATTGTTGGGCAATCAATGAACAATATGAACTGTGTTTAAACTTCTTTCCTGATGAAAACTTCCTCTCTGATGAAACTTCTTTGATGTTATTTCAAGTTGAAAAATTACTTCATTAGAATGATTATCTTTCTTTCATATACCTGATAACAGGCACTGTATAATGGTATACATATCATATTATAATTTAATTTGATTTGAATATTTCAATCTGATTGGCTAATCCACCTGGAGAAAATTTTGGTTATACTAGATAACCTGGTTTGGTATTGTGACGTCACCAACGTGTTCATCCGCCAACGACAAATTCAAATAGTCACATGAAATAATCGTAATTAAAATCGAGGAATCATTAAATTTTGTTGTAAAAATTAAATTATAAGGAATATTTGAAATTGTTGAACAGATTATACTTGCATAACCTGGTTTGGGTAAGTTTACGCTTTTCATAAACCGCTTTGCGCTTTATTAAGCGTAAACTCGCCCAAACCAGGTTATATCGTATAACCTGTTCAACAATTTCAAATATTCCTTTAATAATCTTTTCCTAGTTTGAGAAATAACTCCCATTGTTTTTAATTTAGATAGCTGGTAAACATTTTTCTAACCTTTATATTTTTCCTTTTTCCTTCTTTTATATTTGGAATCCATGCATATATGGAAAATAATGTTTTGTGAATTGCTCATTTTCACAATAACAATATCTAGATATGGATATAGTACATGTATGTATACAATATTTAAATTTGCAAAATATAAGTTGAAAAATTTCTTCATTGGAATTCATTTCTTTCGTATAATTGGCATTATGCATATGAAAAATAATTATTCTTTTCTAATTTGATGAATAAATGCAATTACATTTATTCGCTTTTTGGTTTGTAAATTACAATTTGGTCAAATTGTAAAAAAAAATATTTATGAAAATCAAGTTTAATTTTGTATTTTTTTCTTTATAGACATTTCATTTTGTATACTATATATACGAACTTTTGGGATTCAAAATAAAAAAAAGTTACCCATTACCCTCCTATGTTATAAATATTTGTTCAAAATAGGAGTTTAATAGGTAACTTTCTTATTTTGAGTCCAAAAAATCTGTAAATATTTCCTCAAATACAAGATGAAATATCTATAAAGAAAAAAATACAAAATTAAATCTGATTTTTAACAATAAAAAAAATTCCCCTATTTTCAGAGTCGCCAAATGGACTATGTAAATGTCTGCATTATGGATACTGCATCTTCCCAAGTCGAAGTGTTTTTGATCTGCTTGTTCTCCCCACAAACAGATGGTGAACACAAAGCAGATTAAAAACCACTTGACTTGTGAAGATGTGATACAGTGGATCCTTGTGTGGACTATCAATTTCACCTTCATAGTTAAAAAGCGTTTTCATTTTATATTTAGTTATCCAGATTATAGTAAACCAGATTCAACTGCATCTTCTACAGAGACGTGCAAAAAGTATTCGGTCACTGTAATTTTTTACTGTATATTTCATATAAAATCACAATTTTTCAAAACATTATTCCAAAGTGAATTCTTGTTCGATTTTGATGATATTTTTACCAACAGAAGCGAGAACGTATGTAGTTTTCTATGATTATTTTAAAATATTTTTTTGAAGCACAGATTTTAAATATTCATGATTTAAACACAAACTTAAATTATTTGTCTTCAAATGTACTATCATTGTATTGTGTTTTTTGACGTTCGAAATTTAGTTTTGTGTTTAACTCGTGAACTCATAAAATTTATAGATTATAGAATTATGCAAAAATTACAGTGTAAAACTACATTTAATTCTGCCTTTGTTGGTAAAAAATCATCAAAATCGAACAAGAGTCGACTTTGGAATAATGTTTTAAGAAAATGTGGTTTTATATGAAATATATAGTAAAACATTACAGTGACAGAATACTTTTTGCACGTCTCTGTATATAATGTCAGGGATATAAACCTGGCAAAGATATGGAATTTGGTCATTGTTGGTACATGAAATCAGTATTTTGCAATATTTTGCAAATTTGAATATTGTATATACATGTACTATATCCATATCTAGATATTGTTATTATGAAAATTAGCAATTCACAAAACATTATTTTCAATATCTGCATGGATTCCAAATATAAAAGAAGAAAAAATTAAAAATATAAATGTTTGAAAAATGTTTACAAGCTATCTAAATTAAAAACAATGGGAGTTATTTCTCAAATTAGGAAAAGATTATAATATAATATGTATACCATTATACAGTGCCTGTTATCAGGTATATGTAAGAAATATAATCATTCTAATGAAGTAATTTTTCAACTTGAAATAACATCAAAGAAGTTTCATCAGAGAGGAAGTTTTCATCAGGAAAGAAGTTTAAATACAGTTCCTATTGTTCATTGATTGCCCAACAATATGAACTTGATTTCTTAACAATAGGAACTTTAAACTTTTTCTGACCAACACCAATGTGACTTTTAAGTTTAAATACCAGTTGGTCAATATTCATTGAGCAATTAGTAAATACATTCATTAAATGGTACAGGAAATGCACCATGAGTTTATCTGAGTCAGACATATGACATATGTGTAAAATCACAATTATGTTGAAGTTGATAGTCAGTTAGCATCTTATCGTGCTGTGTGGAATAGACCGGGCAGAGCAACAGAAAATGTATCCCGTCCTCCACTGATTGTGACATACATTGTATAACATACTTTACAAAAGTGTCTATCGTCAGGTGTTCCCCAGTATCACTCAGTTTCAATATGTAAAGGAAACACACCACATCTTTACAAAAGTGTCTATCGTCAGGTGTTCCCCAGTATCACTCAGTTTCAATATGTAAAGGAAACACACCACATCTTTACAAAAGTGTCTATCGTCAGGTGTTCCCCAGTATCACTCAGTTTCAATATGTAAAGGAAACACACCACATCTTTACAAAAGTGTCTATCGTCAGGTGTTCCCCGGTATCACTCAGTTTCAATATGTAAAGGAAACACACCACATCTTTACAAAAGTGTCTATCGTCAGGTGTTCCCCAGTATCACTCAGTTTCAATATGTAAAGGAAACACACCACATCTTTACAAAAGTGTCTATCGTCAGGTGTTCCCCGGTATCACTCAGTTTCAATATGTAAAGGAAACACACCACATCTTTACAAAAGTGTCTATCGTCAGGTGTTCCCCAGTATCACTCAGTTTCAATATGTAAAGGAAACACACCACATCTTTACAAAAGTGTCTATCGTCAGGTGTTCCCCGGTATCACTCAGTTTCAATATGTAAAGGAAACACACCACATCTTTACAAAAGTGTCTATCGTCAGGTGTTCCCCGGTATCACTCAGTTTCAATATGTAAAGGAAACACACCACATCTTTACAAAAGTGTCTATCGTCAGGTGTTCCCCGGTATCACTCAGTTCCAATATGTAAAGGAAACACACCACATCTTTACAAAAGTGTCTATCGTCAGGTGTTCCCCAGTATCACTCAGTTTCAATATGTAAAGGAAACACACCACATCTTTACAAAAGTGTCTATCGTCAGGTGTTCCCCAGTATCACTCAGTTTCAATATGTAAAGGAAACACACCACATCTTTACAAAAGTGTCTATCGTCAGGTGTTCCCCAGTATCACTCAGTTTCAATATGTAAAGGAAACACACCACATCTTTACAAAAGTGTCTATCGTCAGGTGTTCCCCAGTATCACTCAGTTTCAATATGTAAAGGAAACACACCACATCTTTACAAAAGTGTCTATCGTCAGGTGTTCCCCAGTATCACTCAGTTTCAATATGTAAAGGAAACACACCACATCTTTACAAAAGTGTCTATCGTCAGGTGTTCCCCAGTATCACTCAGTTTCAATATGTAAAGGAAACACACCACATCTTTACAAAAGTGTCTATCGTCAGGTGTTCCCCAGTATCACTCAGTTTCAATATGTAAAGGAAACACACCACATCTTTACAAAAGTGTCTATCGTCAGGTGTTCCCCAGTATCACTCAGTTTCAATATGTAAAGGAAACACACCACATCTTTACAAAAGTGTCTATCGTCAGGTGTTCCCCAGTATCACTCAGTTTCAATATGTAAAGGAAACACACCACATCTTTACAAAAGTGTCTATCGTCAGGTGTTCCCCGGTATCACTCAGTTTCAATATGTAAAGGAAACACACCACATCTTTACAAAAGTGTCTATCGTCAGGTGTTCCCCAGTATCACTCAGTTTCAATATGTAAAGGAAACACACCACATCTTTACAAAAGTGTCTATCGTCAGGTGTTCCCCAGTATCACTCAGTTTCAATATGTAAAGGAAACACACCACATCTTTACAAAAGTGTCTATCGTCAGGTGTTCCCCAGTATCACTCAGTTTCAATATGTAAAGGAAACACACCACATCTTTACAAAAGTGTCTATCGTCAGGTGTTCCCCGGTATCACTCAGTTTCAATATGTAAAGGAAACACACCACATCTTTACAAAAGTGTCTATCGTCAGGTGTTCCCCGGTATCACTCAGTTTCAATATGTAAAGGAAACACACCACATCTTTACAAAAGTGTCTATCGTCAGGTGTTCCCCAGTATCACTCAGTTTCAATATGTAAAGGAAACACACCACATCTTTACAAAAGTGTCTATCGTCAGGTGTTCCCCAGTATCACTCAGTTTCAATATGTAAAGGAAACACACCACATCTTTACAAAAGTGTCTATCGTCAGGTGTTCCCCAGTATCACTCAGTTTCAATATGTAAAGGAAACACACCACATCTTTACAAAAGTGTCTATCGTCAGGTGTTCCCCAGTATCACTCAGTTTCAATATGTAAAGGAAACACACCACATCTTTACAAAAGTGTCTATCGTCAGGTGTTCCCCGGTATCACTCAGTTTCAATATGTAAAGGAAACACACCACATCTTTACAAAAGTGTCTATCGTCAGGTGTTCCCCAGTATCACTCAGTTTCAATATGTAAAGGAAACACACCACATCTTTACAAAAGTGTCTATCGTCAGGTGTTCCCCAGTATCACTCAGTTTCAATATGTAAAGGAAACACACCACATCTTTACAAAAGTGTCTATCGTCAGGTGTTCCCCAGTATCACTCAGTTTCAATATGTAAAGGAAACACACCACATCTTTACAAAAGTGTCTATCGTCAGGTGTTCCCCGGTATCACTCAGTTTCAATATGTAAAGGAAACACACCACATCTTTACAAAAGTGTATCGTCAGGTTTTCCCGGTATCACTCAGTTCCAATATGTAAAGGAAACACACCACATCTTTACAAAAGTGTCTATCGTCAGGTGTTCCCCGGTATCACTCAGTTCCAATATGTAAAAGAAACACACCACATCTTTACAAAAGTGTCTATCGTCAGGTGTTCCCCGGTATCACTCAGTTCCAATATGTAAAGGAAACACACCACATCTTTACAAAAGTGTCTATCGTCAGGTGTTCCCCGGTATCACTCAGTTTCAATATGTAAAGGAAACACACCACATCTTTACAAAAGTGTCTATCGTCAGGTGTTCCCCGGTATCACTCAGTTCCAATATGTAAAGGAAACACACCACATCTTTACAAAAGTGTCTATCGTCAGGTGTTCCCCGGTATCACTCAGTTCCAATATGTAAAGGAAACACACCACATCTTTACAAAAGTGTCTATCGTCAGGTGTTCCCCGGTATCACTCAGTTCCAATATGTAAAGGAAACACACCACATCTTTACAAAAGTGTCTATCGTCAGGTGTTCCCCAGTATCACTCAGTTTCAATATGTAAAGGAAACACACCACATCTTTACAAAAGTGTCTATCGTCAGGTGTTCCCCGGTATCACTCAGTTTCAATATGTAAAAGAAACACACCACATCTTTACAAAAGTGTCTATCGTCAGGTGTTCCCCGGTATCACTCAGTTTCAATATGTAAAGGAAACACACCACATCTTTACAAAAGTGTCTATCGTCAGGTGTTCCCCGGTATCACTCAGTTCCAATATGTAAACGAAACACACCACATCTTTACAAAAGTGTCTATCGTCAGGTGTTCCCCGGTATCACTCAGTTCCAATATGTAAAGGAAACACACCACATCTTTACAAAAGTGTCTATCGTCAGGTGTTCCCCGGTATCACTCAGTTCCAATATGTAAAAGAAACACACCACATCTTTACAAAAGTGTCTATCGTCAGGTGTTCCCCGGTATCACTCAGTTCCAATATGTAAACGAAACACACCACATCTTTACAAAAGTGTCTATCGTCAGGTGTTCCCCGGTATCACTCAGTTCCAATATGTAAAGGAAACACACCACATCTTTACAAAAGTGTCTATCGTCAGGTGTTCCCCGGTATCACTCAGTTTCAATATGTAAAGGAAACACACCACATCTTTACAAAAGTGTCTATCGTCAGGTGTTCCCCGGTATCACTCAGTTTCAATATGTAAAGGAAACACACCACATCTTTACAAAAGTGTCTATCGTCAGGTGTTCCCCGGTATCACTCAGTTTCAATATGTAAAGGAAACACACCACATCTTTACAAAAGTGTCTATCGTCAGGTGTTCCCCAGTATCACTCAGTTTCAATATGTAAAGGAAACACACCACATCTTTACAAAAGTGTCTATCGTCAGGTGTTCCCCGGTATCACTCAGTTCCAATATGTAAAGGAAACACACCACATCTTTACAAAAGTGTCTATCGTCAGGTGTTCCCCGGTATCACTCAGTTTCAATATGTAAAGGAAACACACCACATCTTTACAAAAGTGTCTATCGTCAGGTGTTCCCCGGTATCACTCAGTTCCAATATGTAAAGGAAACACACCACATCTTTACAAAAGTGTCTATCGTCAGGTGTTCCCCGGTATCACTCAGTTCCAATATGTAAAGGAAACACACCACATCTTTACAAAAGTGTCTATCGTCAGGTGTTCCCCGGTATCACTCAGTTCCAATATGTAAAGGAAACACACCACATCTTTACAAAAGTGTCTATCGTCAGGTGTTCCCCGGTATCACTCAGTTTCAATATGTAAAGGAAACACACCACATCTTTACAAAAGTGTCTATCGTCAGGTGTTCCCCAGTATCACTCAGTTCCAATATGTAAAGGAAACACACCACATCTTTACAAAAGTGTCTATCGTCAGGTGTTCCCCGGTATCACTCAGTTTCAATATGTAAAAGAAACACACCACATCTTTACAAAAGTGTCTATCGTCAGGTGTTCCCCGGTATCACTCAGTTTCAATATGTAAAAGAAACACACCACATCTTTACAAAAGTGTCTATCGTCAGGTGTTCCCCGGTATCACTCAGTTCCAATATGTAAAGGAAACACACCACATCTTTACAAAAGTGTCTATCGTCAGGTGTTCCCCGGTATCACTCAGTTCCAATATGTAAAGGAAACACACCACATCTTTACAAAAGTGTCTATCGTCAGGTGTTCCCCGGTATCACTCAGTTTCAATATGTAAAGGAAACACACCACATCTTTACAAAAGTGTCTATCGTCAGGTGTTCCCCAGTATCACTCAGTTTCAATATGTAAAGGAAACACACCACATCTTTACAAAAGTGTCTATCGTCAGGTGTTCCCCGGTATCACTCAGTTCCAATATGTAAACGAAACACACCACATCTTTACAAAAGTGTCTATCGTCAGGTGTTCCCCGGTATCACTCAGTTCCAATATGTAAAGGAAACACACCACATCTTTACAAAAATGTCTATCGTCAGGTGTTCCCCGGTATCACTCAGTTCCAATATGTAAAGGAAACACACCACATCTTTACAAAAGTGTCTATCGTCAGGTGTTCCCCGGTATCACTCAGTTCCAATATGTAAAGGAAACACACCACATCTTTACAAAAGTGTCTATCGTCAGGTGTTCCCCGGTATCACTCAGTTCCAATATGTAAAGGAAACACACCACATCTTTACAAAAGTGTCTATCGTCAGGTGTTCCCCGGTATCACTCAGTTCCAATATGTAAAGGAAACACACCACATCTTTACAAAAGTGTCTATCGTCAGGTGTTCCCCGGTATCACTCAGTTCCAATATGTAAAGGAAACACACCACATCTTTACAAAAGTGTCTATCGTCAGGTGTTCCCCGGTATCACTCAGTTCCAATATGTAAAGGAAACACACCACATCTTTACAAAAGTGTCTATCGTCAGGTGTTCCCCGGTATCACTCAGTTCCAATATGTAAAGGAAACACACCACATCTTTACAAAAGTGTCTATCGTCAGGTGTTCCCCGGTATCACTCAGTTCCAATATGTAAAGGAAACACACCACATCTTTACAAAAGTGTCTATCGTCAGGTGTTCCCCGGTATCACTCAGTTCCAATATGTAAAGGAAACACACCACATCTTTACAAAAGTGTCTATCGTCAGGTGTTCCCCGGTATCACTCAGTTCCAATATGTAAAGGAAACACACCACATCTTTACAAAAGTGTCTATCGTCAGGTGTTCCCCGGTATCACTCAGTTCCAATATGTAAAGGAAACACACCACATCTTTACAAAAGTGTCTATCGTCAGGTGTTCCCCGGTATCACTCAGTTTCAATATGTAAAGGAAACACACCACATCTTTACAAAAGTGTCTATCGTCAGGTGTTCCCCAGTATCACTCAGTTTCAATATGTAAAGGAAACACACCACATCTTTACAAAAGTGTCTATCGTCAGGTGTTCCCCGGTATCACTCAGTTCCAATATGTAAAGGAAACACACCACATCTTTACAAAAGTGTCTATCGTCAGGTGTTCCCCGGTATCACTCAGTTCCAATATGTAAAGGAAACACACCACATCTTTACAAAAGTGTCTATCGTCAGGTGTTCCCCGGTATCACTCAGTTTCAATATGTAAAGGAAACACACCACATCTTTACAAAAGTGTCTATCGTCAGGTGTTCCCCGGTATCACTCAGTTCCAATATGTAAAGGAAACACACCACATCTTTACAAAAGTGTCTATCGTCAGGTGTTCCCCGGTATCACTCAGTTTCAATATGTAAAAGAAACACACCACATCTTTACAAAAGTGTCTATCGTCAGGTGTTCCCCGGTATCACTCAGTTCCAATATGTAAAGGAAACACACCACATCTTTACAAAAGTGTCTATCGTCAGGTGTTCCCCGGTATCACTCAGTTCCAATATGTAAAGGAAACACACCACATCTTTACAAAAGTGTCTATCGTCAGGTGTTCCCCGGTATCACTCAGTTCCAATATGTAAAGGAAACACACCACATCTTTACAAAAGTGTCTATCGTCAGGTGTTCCCCGGTATCACTCAGTTCCAATATGTAAAGGAAACACACCACATCTTTACAAAAGTGTCTATCGTCAGGTGTTCCCCGGTATCACTCAGTTCCAATATGTAAAGGAAACACACCACATCTTTACAAAAGTGTCTATCGTCAGGTGTTCCCCGGTATCACTCAGTTCCAATATGTAAAAGAAACACACCACATCTTTACAAAAGTGTCTATCGTCAGGTGTTCCCCAGTATCACTCAGTTTCAATATGTAAAGGAAACACACCACATCTTTACAAAAGTGTCTATCGTCAGGTGTTCCCCGGTATCACTCAGTTCCAATATGTAAAAGAAACACACCACATCTTTACAAAAGTGTCTATCGTCAGGTGTTCCCCGGTATCACTCAGTTTCAATATGTAAAAGAAACACACCACATCTTTACAAAAGTGTCTATCGTCAGGTGTTCCCCGGTATCACTCAGTTTCAATATGTAAAGGAAACACACCACATCTTTACAAAAGTGTCTATCGTCAGGTGTTCCCCGGTATCACTCAGTTCCAATATGTAAAGGAAACACACCACATCTTTACAAAAGTGTCTATCGTCAGGTGTTCCCCAGTATCACTCAGTTCCAATATGTAAAGGAAACACACCACATCTTTACAAAAGTGTCTATCGTCAGGTGTTCCCCGGTATCACTCAGTTCCAATATGTAAAGGAAACACACCACATCTTTACAAAAGTGTCTATCGTCAGGTGTTCCCCGGTATCACTCAGTTCCAATATGTAAAGGAAACACACCACATCTTTACAAAAGTGTCTATCGTCAGGTGTTCCCCGGTATCACTCAGTTCCAATATGTAAAGGAAACACACCACATCTTTACAAAAGTGTCTATCGTCAGGTGTTCCCCGGTATCACTCAGTTCCAATATGTAAAGGAAACACACCACATCTTTACAAAAGTGTCTATCGTCAGGTGTTCCCCGGTATCACTCAGTTCCAATATGTAAAGGAAACACACCACATCTTTACAAAAGTGTCTATCGTCAGGTGTTCCCCGGTATCACTCAGTTCCAATATGTAAAGGAAACACACCACATCTTTACAAAAGTGTCTATCGTCAGGTGTTCCCCGGTATCACTCAGTTTCAATATGTAAAGGAAACACACCACATCTTTACAAAAGTGTCTATCGTCAGGTGTTCCCCGGTATCACTCAGTTCCAATATGTAAAGGAAACACACCACATCTTTACAAAAGTGTCTATCGTCAGGTGTTCCCCGGTATCACTCAGTTCCAATATGTAAAGGAAACACACCACATCTTTACAAAAGTGTCTATCGTCAGGTGTTCCCCGGTATCACTCAGTTCCAATATGTAAAGGAAACACACCACATCTTTACAAAAGTGTCTATCGTCAGGTGTTCCCCGGTATCACTCAGTTCCAATATGTAAAGGAAACACACCACATCTTTACAAAAGTGTCTATCGTCAGGTGTTCCCCGGTATCACTCAGTTCCAATATGTAAAGGAAACACACCACATCTTTACAAAAGTGTCTATCGTCAGGTGTTCCCCGGTATCACTCAGTTCCAATATGTAAAAGAAACACACCACATCTTTACAAAAGTGTCTATCGTCAGGTGTTCCCCAGTATCACTCAGTTTCAATATGTAAAGGAAACACACCACATCTTTACAAAAGTGTCTATCGTCAGGTGTTCCCCGGTATCACTCAGTTCCAATATGTAAAAGAAACACACCACATCTTTACAAAAGTGTCTATCGTCAGGTGTTCCCCGGTATCACTCAGTTTCAATATGTAAAAGAAACACACCACATCTTTACAAAAGTGTCTATCGTCAGGTGTTCCCCGGTATCACTCAGTTTCAATATGTAAAGGAAACACACCACATCTTTACAAAAGTGTCTATCGTCAGGTGTTCCCCGGTATCACTCAGTTCCAATATGTAAAGGAAACACACCACATCTTTACAAAAGTGTCTATCGTCAGGTGTTCCCCAGTATCACTCAGTTCCAATATGTAAAGGAAACACACCACATCTTTACAAAAGTGTCTATCGTCAGGTGTTCCCCGGTATCACTCAGTTCCAATATGTAAAGGAAACACACCACATCTTTACAAAAGTGTCTATCGTCAGGTGTTCCCCGGTATCACTCAGTTCCAATATGTAAAGGAAACACACCACATCTTTACAAAAGTGTCTATCGTCAGGTGTTCCCCGGTATCACTCAGTTCCAATATGTAAAGGAAACACACCACATCTTTACAAAAGTGTCTATCGTCAGGTGTTCCCCGGTATCACTCAGTTTCAATATGTAAAGGAAACACACCACATCTTTACAAAAGTGTCTATCGTCAGGTGTTCCCCGGTATCACTCAGTTCCAATATGTAAAGGAAACACACCACATCTTTACAAAAGTGTCTATCGTCAGGTGTTCCCCGGTATCACTCAGTTCCAATATGTAAAAGAAACACACCACATCTTTACAAAAGTGTCTATCGTCAGGTGTTCCCCGGTATCACTCAGTTTCAATATGTAAAAGAAACACACCACATCTTTACAAAAGTGTCTATCGTCAGGTGTTCCCCGGTATCACTCAGTTTCAATATGTAAAGGAAACACACCACATCTTTACAAAAGTGTCTATCGTCAGGTGTTCCCCGGTATCACTCAGTTCCAATATGTAAAGGAAACACACCACATCTTTACAAAAGTGTCTATCGTCAGGTGTTCCCCAGTATCACTCAGTTCCAATATGTAAAGGAAACACACCACATCTTTACAAAAGTGTCTATCGTCAGGTGTTCCCCGGTATCACTCAGTTCCAATATGTAAAGGAAACACACCACATCTTTACAAAAGTGTCTATCGTCAGGTGTTCCCCGGTATCACTCAGTTCCAATATGTAAAGGAAACACACCACATCTTTACAAAAGTGTCTATCGTCAGGTGTTCCCCGGTATCACTCAGTTCCAATATGTAAAGGAAACACACCACATCTTTACAAAAGTGTCTATCGTCAGGTGTTCCCCGGTATCACTCAGTTTCAATATGTAAAGGAAACACACCACATCTTTACAAAAGTGTCTATCGTCAGGTGTTCCCCGGTATCACTCAGTTCCAATATGTAAAGGAAACACACCACATCTTTACAAAAGTGTCTATCGTCAGGTGTTCCCCGGTATCACTCAGTTCCAATATGTAAAAGAAACACACCACATCTTTACAAAAGTGTCTATCGTCAGGTGTTCCCCGGTATCACTCAGTTCCAATATGTAAAGGAAACACACCACATCTTAAACGTGCAATCACTGATCTTTCTTATATTACATCACAAAATCCTATATTTTTCCAAAAAGTTGAACCTTTAAGTTTGAGTGGATATTTTATATAAACATGACAAATAGAGGCTATACAAAATATTAATGCTGATATTGTTATAGTTTTTAGCTGATCTTGTATATCAACAGATGCATTCATGTAACTTTTTTTATCATTGAATTTTCTTAGGGTTTAAATTCACATGATTGCGTATTTATTTTGTAAAAAGAGCAATAGGAGACTAGGGTTTAACAATACTGGTTTTTTTTTCATTTGTCATTAAAAAGGAGGTGAGGCATCCCTACAGGGGAGGTGGAGTATCCGAGGCCATGTATTTTTTTCTAAATATACCTTAAATTTAACATATATTTATCCTATATTTTCCTTTTTAAAAATCCTATTTTAATATATGATTTTTGTCAAAAGTTGCTTGACAGCCTGCTATTGTCAGCATAAATAAACTCATACTCTTACTTAAATATAAAGATTGGTAATCAGAATAAAAATGTTTTTACATTTATTTTTAGGTTAACGTCACAACTGAGATATTTTGATGTTGAAAGAAAACCATACTTCAACAAATGGATTAACATTAAAAAGGTAAACTATTAAGATTTAAGGTGCATTTCCTGTACCATTTAATGAATGTATTTACCAATTGTTCAATGATATATTGACCAACTGATATTTAAACTCCTAGAAGTCACATTGGTGTTGGTCAGAAAAAGTTTAAAGTTCATATTGTTGGGCAATCAATGAACAATAGGAACTGTGTTTAAACTTCTTTCCTGATGAAAACTTCCTCTCTGATGAAACTTCTTTGATTTTATTTAAAGTTGAAAAATATCTTCATTGGAATTCATTTCTTTTGTATAATTGGCATTATGCATAAGAAAAATTATTATTCTTTTCTAATTTGATGAATAAATGCAATTACATTTATTCGCTTTTTGGTTTGTAAATTACAATTTGGTCAAATATAAAATAATGATAATAATCCTCAAGTTGGCAGAGTCAGTGACAGTTGCAATATTCTATGGTTTATGGTTGTTTGTAATAGATTTAAGGTTGGTGATCTATTGTTTATATAATTACATTACTTCCTTTTTTCATTGAAATGTTACAATATGATTGGTTATGAAGTGGTCACATGATTATAAAAGAGATGTTTTACATCCCAATAAAACTCAAACCCGAACTTGCACTTGCCTCCATGACGACGTCAGATGTAAACAATCAATGGCGTAGTAATTTCCAACAGCAAATAATCTAACACAAATAAAATTCACAACAAAAATTCAACTATATTAAATTTTGGTGCAATTTGTTAGAAATGAGCTCTGTATACATATTTTACTTGACTGTTGTACTTAAGAATTGAATGCATTTTTTGTAGTTTTATAGGCGTGTAAAAGCGTGGACCGAGGCACATGTCATGATTGCATTTTTTTGTAGTTTTATAGGCATGTAAAAGCGTGGACTGAGGCACATTTTTTGTATGAAGCGTGCACTTCATACAAAAAATGTGCCTCGGTCCACGCTTTTACACGCCTATAAAACTACAAAAAAATGCATTCAATTCTTAAGTACAACAGTCAAGTAAAATATGTATACAGAGTTCATTTCTAACAAACCACCATATAATGTGTATAATTGATTGACTGGACATCTATTGTTTATGTACAACAATCAAGTAAAATATGTATACAGAGCTCATTTCTAACAAACCACCATATAATGTGTATAATTGATTGACTGGACATCTATTGTTTATGTACAACAGTCGAGTAAAATATGTATACAGAGCTCATTTCTAACAAACCACCATATAATGTGTATAATTGATTGACTGGACATCTATTGTTTATGTACAACAGTCAAGTAAAATATGTATACAGA
This sequence comes from Bathymodiolus septemdierum, assembly GCA_963383655.1. Taxonomy (NCBI): domain Eukaryota; kingdom Metazoa; phylum Mollusca; class Bivalvia; order Mytilida; family Modiolidae; genus Bathymodiolus; species Bathymodiolus septemdierum. The sequence continues at coordinate 3,278,558 of OY726518.1, forward strand.
GCTCATTTCTAACAAACCACCATATAATGTGTATAATTGATTGACTGGACATCTATTGTTTATGTACAACAGTCAAGTAAAATATGTATACAGAGCTCATTTCTAACAAACCACCATATAATGTGTATAATTGATTGACTGGACATCTATTGTTTAAGTACAACAGTCAAGTAAAATATGTATACAGAGCTCATTTCTAACAAACCACCATATAATGTGTATAATTGATTGACTGGACATCTATTGTTTATGTACAACAATCAAGTAAAATATGTATACAGAGCTCATTTCTAACAAACCACCATATAATGTGTATAATTGATTGACTGGACATCTATTGTTTATGTACAACAATCAAGTAAAATATGTATACAGAGCTCATTTCTAACAAACCACCATATAATGTGTATAATTGATTGACTGGACATCTATTGTTTATGTACAACAATCAAGTAAAATATGTATACAGAGCTCATTTCTAACAAACCCCCATATAATGTGTATAATTGATTGACTGGACATCTATTGTTTATGTACAACAATCAAATAAAATATGTATACAGAGCTCATTTCTAACAAACCACCATATAATGTGTATAATTGATTGACTGGACATCTATTGTTTATGTACAACAATCAAGTAAAATATGTATACAGAGCTCATTTCTAACAAACCACCATATAATGTGTATAATTGATTGACTGGACATCTATTGTTTATGTACAACAATCAAGTAAAATATGTATACAGAGCTCATTTCTAACAAACCCCCATATAATGTGTATAATTGATTGACTGGACATCTATTGTTTATGTACAACAATCAAGTAAAATATGTATACAGAGCTCATTTCTAACAAACCACCATATAATGTGTATAATTGATTGACTGGACATCTATTGTTTATGTACAACAATCAAGTAAAATATGTATACAGAGCTCATTTCTAACAAACCACCATATAATGTGTATAATTGATTGACTGGACATCTATTGTTTATGTACAACAATCAAGTAAAATATGTATACAGAGCTCATTTCTAACAAACCACCATATAATGTGTATAATTGATTGACTGGACATCTATTGTTTATGTACAACAATCAAGTAAAATATGTATACAGAGCTCATTTCTAACAAACCACCATATAATGTGTATAATTGATTGACTGGACATCTATTGTTTATGTACAACAATCAAGTAAAATATGTATACAGAGCTCATTTCTAACAAACCACCATATAATGTGTATAATTGATTGACTGGACATCTATTGTTTATGTACAACAATCAAGTAAAATATGTATACAGAGCTCATTTCTAACAAACCACCATATAATGTGTATAATTGATTGACTGGACATCTATTGTTTATGTACAACAATCAAGTAAAATATGTATACAGAGCTCATTTCTAACAAACCACCATATAATGTGTATAATTGATTGACTGGACATCTATTGTTTATGTACAACAATCATACTCGTCACTAAGTAAAATATGTATACAGAGCTCATTTCTAACAAACCCCCATATAATGTGTATAATTGATTGACTGGACATCTATTGTTTATGTACAACAATCAATACAGAGCTCATTTCTAACAAACCACCATATAATGTGTATAATTGATTGACTGGACATCTATTGTTTATGTACAACAATCAAGTAAAATATGTATACAGAGCTCATTTCTAACAAACCCCCATATAATGTGTATAATTGATTGACTGGACATCTATTGTTTATGTACAACAATCAAGTAAAATATGTATACAGAGCTCATTTCTAACAAACCACCATATAATGTGTATAATTGATTGACTGGACATCTATTGTTTATGTACAACAATCAAGTAAAATATGTATACAGAGCTCATTTCTAACAAACCACCATATAATGTGTATAATTGATTGACTGGACATCTATTGTTTATGTACAACAATCAAGTAAAATATGTATACAGAGCTCATTTCTAACAAACCACCATATAATGTGTATAATTGATTGACTGGACATCTATTGTTTATGTACAACAATCAAGTAAAATATGTATACAGAGCTCATTTCTAACAAACCACCATATAATGTGTATAATTGATTGACTGGACATCTATTGTTTATGTACAACAATCAAGTAAAATATGTATACAGAGCTCATTTCTAACAAACCACCATATAATGTGTATAATTGATTGACTGGACATCTATTGTTTATGTACAACAATCAAGTAAAATATGTATACAGAGCTCATTTCTAACAAACCACCATATAATGTGTATAATTGATTGACTGGACATCTATTGTTTATGTACAACAATCAAGTAAAATATGTATACAGAGCTCATTTCTAACAAACCACCATATAATGTGTATAATTGATTGACTGGACATCTATTGTTTATGTACAACAATCAAGTAAAATATGTATACAGAGCTCATTTCTAACAAACCACCATATAATGTGTATAATTGATTGACTGGACATCTATTGTTTATGTACAACAATCAAGTAAAATATGTATACAGAGCTCATTTCTAACAACCAACCATATAATGTGTATAATTGATTGACTGGACATCTATTGTTTATGTACAACAATCAAGTAAAAATATGTAACAGAGCTCATTTCTAACAAACCCCCATATAATGTGTATAATTGATTGTCTGGACATCTATTGTTTAAGTACAACAGTCAAGTAAAATATGTATACAGAGCTCATTTCTAACAAACCACCATATAATGTGTATAATTGATTGTCTGGACATCTATTGTTTAAGTACAACAGTCAAGTAAAATATGTATACAGAGCTCATTTCTAAC